>PVKS010026186.1:0-28954 GCA_004027875.1 Aplodontia rufa | reverse complement strand
ATAGCGGTCATAGGCCATTGCTGCCAGGAGGAAGCAGTCTGCAGTTTCCACAGTGCAAAGAATATAAAATTGTGCCATACATTCATGAAGGGAAATTCTTCTGTCCACAGAAAAGAAGTTCTCTAACATCTTAGGAGTAATAGCACAGGCACAGCAGGAATCTACAAGAGCCAGGTTACCCAGAAAGATGTACATAGGCGTGTGAAGTTGATGCTGTGTGAAAATCAAGGCCATCAAGCCTACATTCCCCACCATGGTGGTCAGATAGATGGTAAAGAACACCACAAACAGAAGGGACTTCAGGTCTGGGTGATCTGTAAATCCTGTGAGGATAAACTCACTTTTCATGGTATGATTTTCTTCAATCATTCTTGACTTCTGTGGGAAAAAACAAGTTGGGAAATAAGATGCTAGTTTATGATAATATTAAAACAGTATTGATCCCTGGATCAAAGAGGAGCATCTTTCACAACACTAACATATTTCACCTGGACTTTGGTGTTTGCCTAGTTCTGGGGACAAATCAGCCTTTCTAATCTAGCACTTCTTTTGTCATTTACTAAACATTTTCTTAGCCTATTTTCAAGGAAATTTCAGATCAAATGCACAAATATGGCTTTGAGTTCTTAAGAGAAATATTCAGGACAAAAACTTCTTTATAATCGTTACGTAAAGCTGATTCATAATTCAAGTGTCAGTAGTTCATATCAGTGCTCCCAAACAAGTTCAATGACTATATGTGTGGTGATTAAAAATGCTGTTTAAAAGACGATTGTTGCCCACCAGTGTTCAGAGCAGCATTCTTCACAATCCACATGTCCATGGACACATGAATCATAAAGTATGGTATACATATAAAATCGGACATTTTTTAAAAAGAATGAAATTTTGATGCATTACCACATTCGTGAAATACAGACAGATGCTAAGGATACGTATTGCATGATTTCACTTACACGAGGCATTGAGAGTAGTGAAATTTATAGAGATAGAATATAAAATGTTGATTTTGACGGGAGGTGTAATGGGGAGCTCTGGTTTAATGGGTACTGAGTTTCAGTTTGGAAAAATGGGAAAGTTCTGGATATGAGTAATGGTGATTCTTTTATAATCATGCAAACGTAATTAATACTATTGAACTATACAGCCAAATATGGATACAATGGTAAATTTTATGATATATAAATTCTGCCACAAAAAATTAAGGGCTATTTTCATTTGCATATTCTAAGTAAATTATAATCTCTAATGGTATTGGAATATTGGGTTAAAATTAAATGTTTTGGGGAAAAGGGGGCTATTTACAAAGTATTGAATATCAGTCGATGGGAAGGGAAATTTCTATAAATTGAACAGGGAAGACAAGAAGGAAAAGGAAAAAGGAAGGCTGTCCTAAATATCTTCTAGATTATTTATAATACCACTTATTAATGCAATGTAAAATTATTCACATGTTCATGTGCATAAATAAATTTAAGTGCTATTAAAAGAAATGTGAGAAATTACAGGTTGAAAATTGTTAAGTTCATATATATGTCAGAAGTCATGAATAAAATCAAATGTCAAACACAAATTTGGAGACTCTTCGGTACGTAGAATATTTCTATAGTTTTTTTTCTATGAAAAGCTTATACAAATCAGTAGGAATAATTACTGGAAAATAGATAAGTGGCAGAGACAAAATTCTCAGAGAAGTGCAATTTTTAATATATCAAAATATTTGGCTTCATTACTAATCACAGGAACATCATTTGAAATAGCATGTGAGAATGTTTATTTTGCCTAACAAAATAACAAGATTTTTTAAAAAAAGAAATAATAATATTCAAAGTTTTCTGTAATATAGTGAAATTGAATTCTAATTACACTTTTGGTTGTCATAGATATTGGGGGAAATTTTTGGTAGTGGATTAATGAAACTCTTACATTTATACTCTAAAAATGATAAATCTATCAGAAAAAAAATAATCTGAAACTCAAGATTCACATATAATGATGTCTATTACACCATTTACAATAGTCACTAATGCACAAAGCCTAAATGATCAGTATCATTTAGCAAATGTTAATCATCCATGTGAAGGTATATTGTACAATCATTTACAATGATATTTACTGCTGGGTGCAGTGGCACACTCCTGTAATCCCAGAAGCTTGGGAGGTTGAGGCAGGAGGATCAGAAGTTCAATACTAGCCTCAGCAACTTAGCAAGGCCCTAAGCAACTTAATTGAAACCCTGTCTCAAAGTTAAAAAATAAATACATATAAATAGCTGGGGATATGGCTCAGTGGTTAAGCACTCCTGGGCTCAATCCCCAGTACCAAAACAAAACATAAACAAAAACAAAAAAATGATGCTTACCTAGAATACTTATTGTAATAAATAATAAATATAAAATAATATGTGAAAAATAAAATTTTATATATACAGAATAAACCTATTTTCTAAATAAGTATGTATGAATATAAAAGAAAGGTAACATGCAAAAACATCAAAATGTTAATACTAGTTTTCTCTGTGTAATGAGAATCATATGTATTTTTTCTTTTTTGGGCTTTGTTGTTTCAAATGACCTTCATGACTATTACTCTAATAATCAGAATATAAATTTTTAATTAAATAAACAAAATAGCATGCTCTTTGATCTCTTTGTTTTATAATTTGAAAAGACCATAATAATCATTGGGCAACTGACTAACATTTTCTGGGCTTTACAGTTTTACAGAGCATAACATCATGCTGTGTCAATGTCCTTGACGGTTTGAAATAATAATTTGCCAATGGTACTGCATTCATCTCAAATCATTCAGTAATATACTCACATATGGTAGTAATGCATTCCTAAAGTCACTTGCTTCTATGAAAGCAAGTTGTCTCTGTTGTCTTCACCCTTTCCAATTTCAAGTGCTTCCATGGTATTTCTAGATTCTATGGTACTTACATTTATTAAAATTTCAGGATATTTTTAAAATTTCCTTTTCCTACTCTTTAAAATTATCTTTATAGACACCGTTCTTACTTACTGGGGAATGTTTTATTTCAATTTAAATTACTTTAATTTAGGTGCATTGAGAATCATTTAACTACTGACCTAACATTTACTGAATGCCTGTTCTGTTCTATCTGCTTTTTTCACTCTTTTCCTTTTTTTAGATATTTCCACATTGACACTTTACTGGATAGTCATTGACTCCAGCTATACTCCAGATTTCAGGAACAGAGGAAAATTGTTTTGGAGAGACATAGGAAGGTCTCTGTTTTGGTTTCCTGATGATATTGCAGACTTTTAAATTCAGATTACTTGGAGAAGATACTTTTAAGAACACCACTGGACAAAAAATGAACTTTTTAAAATCTATGCAATTTGAATTTTGAAGTCACTAAACATAATGATTCCCTTCAGTTTTCCCAGCTGATTATAATTGATTAAAGAGAAATCAGTTTTGCATTTATACTTTATTGCTCTAGAAATCAAAATAGAAACTAGAATGCTCTCTAACATTACATTGAGAGTTTAAAAGGCTGTATTGAAATGACAGTCCTTGCTCATATAATTTATTTAGCATATCAGGAATGTCTTATAGAAAACATTTAAATTCTGTTTCATTGTAGAGGTTATTAATCCATTTCATCATGTTGTAGGGTATACGATAAACCACATTATTCAAAGGAGTTTTGAAAACTTCTCTGTTGTATTCTGTTATTACTATCAAAGTATGTTTTTTTAATTTATTTTTTGGTAAATTTAGGCTCCTTGAATTCAGAAGTGAGGCAAATGAGTGACAGTTATTTATTTAGTAATGACACAATAAAATTTAGCAATTAGGGGAGAATCTTAAAAAATAAAAAAAATATACTTTCAAGAAAAAAGCTTATAAATAACTTAGATAAATAAATATTTCAGGGTTAATGTTTTAGCAAAAATATATTTTAAATCTTTCTTACCTGAATTTCTTGGATGATAGCTTTATAGAGGTAAGTTGGTTGCCTGATGTTAATTCTTAAAGCAGGTTTAGCAATAAAAATTTTTTCCTCTTGATCATTTAGAAGAATGCTTCTATAAAGAGGCCAATGATAATATTTATGTCATTAGTAGAACATGGCTGCAATACTCAATATAATTCTAAGGGGATTTACTTGATATTGACGTCAGCGCACAGCCTGTGAGACCCAATCTTCTGAACATCCAAGGCATACTAAATTGGAACAATTAAATATACCCTTTGAGATCTAGAAAGAAAGACACAGGCCATTTATAAACAAATGGGCCATATTTTTATTTTAACTTGAGTTTATCCTATTTATCCTTGAACCTAAATTGAATATAAAATGCCAAGCATGAAGTAAAAGTTTACAATGGATTGGTCAGCAAAGGCTTCACGAAGAAAATGGTAAATGAGTTACGATAGGTTGTTTCAGAGGGGAGAAGGCATGGTATAAGTTGGAAAGTATAACCTTTCTCATGTTTTTTATATGCAAAATATGATTTCTTGAATCTTTAATTGAAATTATAACATTCTTGATCTCATGCCTTAGTTGCTAAAATAATTTTTAAATCTTTGTTGCAAATCCAGAAACACCTTGAAAGTTTAGTACTTTCCCAATACTTATAGTGTAATAACTCCTTAGTATTCATCAAACCTCAAGTCTCAATTTATTTGGTTAATTACTGTATTAGTCAGCTTTCCATCATTATAAGAGACACCTGAGAAAATCAACCTATAAAAAGAAAAGATTTATTTTGGCTCACAGTTTTGGAGGCTTCAGTCAATGATTGCACTGCTCTGTTGCTCTGGGCCTACGGTGAGGCAGCAAATCATGGCAGAAATATGAGAGAGCAAAACTCCTGACCTCTTAGCCACAAAGAAGAGAGGACAGGAAGTGGTAGGATCACACCATCCCCTTCACAGGCATGCCCCAGTGATCTAAAGATCTCCCACTATTATCTACCTCTTAAAGGTTCCATCACCTCCCAAAAGCACCACTTTAGAGAATAAGACTTTACATATTATCCATTTAAGGTCCAAACCACTTGTAGGGTGGGAGGAGAGGAGAGGGGAGAGGAGAGAGGTAGGGTTGGGGGAGAAGAGAGGGAAGGAGGATAGAGAGGAATCTAGGGAGATAATAATGTAGCATACTCTTTACCCCCCCCCCCCAGCAAGCCAAAGTGGGGGTGACTTTGGATTAGAATAAAATGCAAATCATATTGTTACTTTATATGCATTTATGATTGTACAACTCAATTCCTTAATTAAAAATTCTAAACCATAGCAATTACTTGTCCTGATTTTCCTAACTCTTCATCATTTGGGCTTGCTTCATCTTCTTGTATTTAGCACTTGCCACATACCGTCCCTAAGCCAGCACTTCTATTTTTGGTTTCTAAATAATTCACTATCATTCTTTATTTTGTGCCTTTTTCTTCATCTGCATTATCTTTACTATGTCTCTTCTTCTACGCTAATTCTATGTCCCCCCAACCTTGTTTAATGGTCAGATCCAGGTCTACCCACCTTCTCTAGGATATATGTATCTGTCTTTTACTCAATCTCTCAAGCCCTACTTACCCACATAGCACATTTCTGGTCTTGATATTTGCCTTTAAGGGTCCTGTGTCTTTCATTGGTTTAAGTCTTATTCTCCTCAGCTTGATTACAACTTCGTTGATATCAAGATCAAGCATGCTTCTGAGGTGTTGTTCCCTGAGTACACAGTAAAGAACAAAGCAGGAAAAGTTTCCTGTCCTTGGAACTTAAATTCTAGAGCAGTGTGATTATTCAAGTGATAATCACATATTTATGATAATACAAGAAGAAGTCTTTGCTGATATAGCAATATAGGGAAACTTTCCCCTGTAATAACAGCTTGTCATGAAGGGAAACACGGAAGAAGATGAATGCTGTTCACAGTTCCTTATTCCTGACCAACGTTGACTCTATGGAAAGATTTAAGATTTACAATGAAAATGGTGATTCTCCTGATTTCACATATTTATGAAACTTTGTACTTACTGAAAAAATTTTAAAAGTCCTCATACTAAGAACCACAAATCAGCTACCATTTAGTAAAGCATTTATACAACAAATACTGAATAGTGCCTATTGTATACCATCACAATTACACATTCTATTCTAATGGTACATTATTCTATCCTGCTAGAGGAGATCAGGGAAACAGATAAAAATAAATACATGAATAAGAAAAAAAGAGAAAAAATCAATAAGCCTTATGCTGAAGGCAAAGTAGGGTGATGTGATAATGACTGGGAGTTATTTCAAATTAGATGAATGTAAAAATATGTAGGAAAAGATGAGTAACAAAGAAGCCAGTTATGAAGAATATGTTAGGTACAAGGAGAGGTAGTGAAAATTCCTTTAGGTAGAAAGAAACCCTGTTGTAAAACCCATACAATCCTGGATAAAGTGGTTAGAGATGACTGGAGACTTGATCTCATAGGATTTGTAATAAAAAGTATGGAGTTTTGCATTTTATTTTCAGATTACTAAGAAACACTGGGAAGATATCCTTGCTGTTACTGCTAAAATAAGTTATGGTAAACTTATTAATCTTAAACAACATATTTTCATTATTTAACAGTTTTGGAAGTTATTTCTGAAATGGTGTCAATGGGCTAAAAACAAGGTGTGGACAGGACATCATTCCTGGTGGAAGTTTTTCAAGTTCTAAAGACTGATCTCATTCCTTGGCTCATGGTTAGCTTCAAAGATAACACGCTTCATTGCCTACTCCCATATGTTGGAGTGTTGCTTCTAATTTTTCTTCTAGTAGTTTTATGGTAGCTGGTTTCATTTCTAGTTCCTTGATCCATTTTGATTTGATTTTTGTGCAAGATGAAAGATGAGGATCTAATTTCACCTTCCTGAAAATGCCTGTCCAGCACCATTTGTTGAATTGATTATCCCTCCTCTATGATATATTTTGGCACTTTGTGTCAAATATCAGTTGTTTAAAGATTTGTGGGTTTATCCCTCAAATTCTTCTATTCTTTTTTTATTTTTTATTAAGAAATTTATTTATTGAAAAATTGAACATGCTTCTAACGAAACAATATTTTATATATATATGTTATGGTAAACTTATTAGTCTTAAACTATATATATATATACATATATATATATTTGTAAATTCTGACTCCTATTTTGATACCAGTACCATGCTGTTTTTGTTACTGCAGCTCTGTAGCATATAGCATGATTTTAGATATGGTATTGTTAATTTTTTTGTTTTGTTTTGTCATTCTTGCTTAGTGATGTTTTGGCTATTCTGGATTTCTTGTTATTCTAAATGAATTTGAGAATTGCTTATTCAATATCTGTAAAGAATGTCATTGGTATCTTGATGGGGATTGCATTGTATCTGTATAGTGCTTTTGGTAGAATGGTCATTTCAATTATATTAATTCTGCTTAACCAAGAGTATGAAATGTTTTGCCATCTCTTTACTCTTCTTCAATGTCTTTCTTCAATGTTCAATAATTTTCACAGTAGAGGCTTTTTTTCCTCTTAGTTTCCTTGTTAGATTAATTCCCAAGCATTTTATTCTTCTTCTTGAAGATACTGTGAATGGGACCGATTTCCTGATTTCTTCTTCTGCCCTATTATTGTTAGCATATAGAAAAGCTATTGATTCATGGGTGTTGATCTTGTGGCCTGCCACTTTGCTAAAACTATTTATAAGCTCCAGCAGTTTTCTGGTAGGTTTTTAGGTCTTCCAGACATAGGATCATGTCATCAGCAAAAAGGGATAGTTTGATTTCTTCTCTTCCTCTTCTTATCCCTTTGATTTCCTTCTCTTGTCTGATTGCTCCGGCTAGGGGCTCAAGGAGTATTGAAAAAAGATTTAACTTCAAACTTTTCTACATTTAGTATTATACTAGCTCTGGGTTTGTGATATATGACCTTTACATAGTTAAGATATGTTACTTTGATCCCTATCTGCTCCAGAACACTAGTACATTGCTGGTGGAACTGCAGACTGGTACAGCTGCTCTAGAAAGCAGTGTGGAGACTCCTCAAAAAAATTAGGAATGGGTTCATCCTATGACCCAGCTATCTCTCTTCTGGGTATTTTCTCAGAAGAGCTAAAATCATCACATTACAGTGACACAGAAAAATCAACGTTCATAGCAGCTCAATTTATAATAGCTGAATTGTGGAATCAACCCAGATATCCCCAAAAGCTTTAAAACACACACACACACACACACACACACACACACACACACACACACACACAATGGAGTTCTACTCAGCTATTAAAAGCAATGATATTGCAGCAAGAAATTATGCTGAATGAAATTAGCCAAAAACAGAGACTCAAGGGTCAAATGTTTTCCCCCATTCGTGGAGGCTAGAGAAAAACTCAGGCTTGGGTGAGAGTTCAAGTTCATGTACCCAACTCACCAAAGTCAAAGCAACACATAATCTAAGGGAACCATAGACATGAGGGAGGGTGAGAGGAAAGAGGCATGAGGGAGAGAAAAAGAGTGATGATAGGGAGGGATCTAGGGAGAGAATCAACAATGTAGCTTACTCTTTACTCCTGGAGAAGCCTAATAATACTTATGCAATCATTTAATTCTGGAAAATGCACAATATAAATATATGTGTGTGTGTGTGTGTGTGTGTGTGTATACATACACACATACATACATGCATATCTATTATAGGGGTGAAAAAGGAAATATCTGCTATAGGGTGTAGGTGATGTGGGGGTGATTCTGGATTAAGATCAGAGGCATATCATATTGTTACTACATATGCAGTTATGATTTACAAAAACTCAATTCCTTAATAAAATTAAAATATAAAGAAGATGATCTTTTTCACATTGTATTGGTTTATTCCAACTCAACTGATTCTGTCCTTAACATGTAATATCATTCATTAGGTGCATATGGATATATCTTCCCTATCTTAAGGTCAGCTGCTTAACCTACTTTATTCCTGCAATCTTCATGTTGTCATGCCATGTATCATAACATAGTTTTCACAGATATGGATTACGTTATTTATTGTCTTTATTTTGCTTACCAAATCAGATTTTTAAAGCAGAAAAGTGACATTATCATATTTACATTTTAAAAAAGAACATGCTCAGGAATGGAGAGTACTCTCCTAAGGGTAGGAATGGAGAGAACCTGTATTAGAATATTGTAGTAGTTCAGAACTAGGGTGATAGTAGTGTATATTTAAAAGTGCAGATGGATTTAGGTTGTGATTTGGAGGATTAGATCTGAGAGGGAGATATGAATGCATAAAAAGAAGTCAACAATGAAATGTCTGGGTTTCTTTCTCTTTTTGTTAAGTATCTAAGTGTAAGGTGGTCGCTTCTATTGAACTGAAGGAAATAGGAGGAAATATACTCTTGAATAAGTGAAGAGTTAGAAATATGAGTTTAATTTTATTCATATTATATTTGAGATGTCTATCAGTTTAGGTAAAAATATTGAATAAGCTATTGAATATAAAACACAAGAGTGGGGATTAGTAAAAATCAGCACACATATTTAGTGTTTTGGAACTAAATGAGTTCTTTTAGGAGAAAAATAGTGTAGAAAATAGAATGGTAACTGGGAGAGAAGCCTTGTCACTCTGGTTTTGACTAAACCAGATGGCCTGACATTCAGGAAGCCTGGTGGGAAGAGAATTCAGAGGTATAAAAGTTTACAGGAAGTATACTAAAAATGATGAGGAGGTGAGAATGCCAAATCATGGATTTTGAATTTTATTAAGTAGGCCCTGAATAAAATTTATCAAAAATAACTCCATCAACTCTGAGTTTCAGTAAAACAACTGTGCAGATTAAATGCGATGAATAATGCTTTTCTCTGATCCTATTTGATTTATTGATCAAGACTTGATTGTGATTGTTATAACATCAAACACAAAGCTAATGAATAATGGTAATTCAAGGTAATATAAGGTCTGTTTACTGTGACTTCTCAGTGTAGCAGTGAAGCAAATAAACAAAATACAGAGTGATAAAAATCTATGGTATGATCATACATTTGAAACCGTGGGAGAAATTGGAGGGTCATGATTTAATTTGCCTAGGGGTGTTAAAAACACATTTTTTTTAAAAGAACATTGCCTTTTACATTACAAAATAACACTAGCCTCAGAGAGAAAATCTCCATGTGGAAGGAGCCATGGGAGTTTTTAGCCCCCACATCTTTCTCCTGAAACTTATTTTCCCATTGCTGTCCAAACCATGGGGACCATAAGAAGCAATTTCTCACACTCTATGTGGTCCAAATGATTTCCTGCAGGACAGAAAAGAGTAAAAGGTAAGAAGAATCATTTGCACATGTGTTTTCCAGACTAAAAGATAGCTATTGAGAAAAATATATAGTAACGTATAAATAGAACAGCTGTTCTCAATCCTTTCTTCACTCTGAATAAGTGTCTCAGCAAATGACATTTTGCGACCTACCTCTATGGGCCTCCCAGGTTATAAGTAATTGTCCACAGACTAGCTATGATTCCTCTTCATTTTCTCCCTTTCAAGGGAGCATATTGTCATGCAGGGCAGTGAGAAAGGTATTATTGAGATAATCTGGAATCTATTTTTTAAAAATAAATCATGTTTAAACTCTGATGGTTATTATTAAAAATTTTGATGCATGTCATACTGATTGTGACAGATCAGGGTGTTGAAATAGCATGAAGCCTGCTGATCTTGATAATTTGGGTTATATGAGTGAGTTTATCGTTTTCTGCTCATGGGTCCCTGTTGGGAGACCTCTTTACCTATCTGTAAGTCTACCTCTGAGAGGCAAATGCTGCCTTTTCCCAGTCATGTGGAAGTTCAGGCATGACTAGGCTCCAGAAGGCCATTTCCAGGTATGTGAAAAACAGAAGAGGAAGCAGGGGTTCCACTCCTTTTTTCTTTTGTGAGGGCTTAGCTCTTCCCTCATATGAATGACACTAAGAATGACCAACACTTCAGAGGTGAGTCCAACCTGAATCACAAAATTAAAAGCAAACCCTCAGCAGTGCAATCACATTATACTAAAATTAAATTAAGCATTTATATAAGAAACACACAATAATAGAGGATATTTATTATGCATTACCTGGGAGAAAGCATTTATATAATATATTGACATTTTCTGAACACAGGATTAGAAAAAGCAGTGTCAAACAAAATGCCAAAAGGAATAAAACCTTCTGAAGTGTTAGAATACAATGTATTCCCCAATGGCTGGAGCACTGAGTGAATTAGAGAACTTGGTACTCATATTGGGTAGTGGTGACCTAGTTTTCCCATCCTCTGCATGAAATAAATATTGAATGGGTCAGATATTCATAATCAAGGAATTGCTCAGTAGAAGTTCAAAAGTTATTCTGCATGTGTCAGACAGTATATTTTAGTTTAATTTGACAAAATAAGAGGCAGAATACCTCCCAAGGCAGACATAGAAAGTATGATAAAAAGTAGAACATTAAGCTTTGCTCAATAGAGAAACCTGCAACTGGAGGGAGATATGGACGTTATATCTCATTTCTCTCTCTTTCTCTTTCTACTCATACATTTATTTTATAACATTTATTTTTGGCACAAAGGATTGAACCTAGAAGTGCTTAACCACTGAGCCACATCCTCAGTCCTTTTTTATTTAGTGAGATAGGGCCTTGCAAAGTTACTGAGTCTGGCTTTGAACTTGCAATCCTTCTTTCTCAGCTTCCTGAGCTGAGAGGTGAGCTTAGGAGTGTGTGCCACCTTGCTCAGCCTTTTATATTATTTTTTACCAAATATATGTTGTGTCTAAATTATGCTAGCCACAGAACTAGGCATCATGATTGAGAAATAAATAAAAGAAGATATGGTGTCTGCCCCCCCCCCATTAGAATTGGGGAGTGCTATTGTTTAGATATAGTTTGATTTGGCTTCCCAAAAGTTCATGTATTGGAAGCTTCGTTCCCAGTGTGACAATGTGGAAGGTAAGGGACCTTGAAGAGGTGGGGCCTAGTAGAGGCTCTTAAGCAATAGAGGATCTGCCCTCAAAAAAGATAAGGTAGCCCTCACGGGAACTGAGCTCTTTCTCAAGGTAGTTGTTATAAGTTTGAGCCCAACCCTGAATCCTCTGGCTTCCTGTCTACCTATATGATCTCTTCCTTTGCACATTCTCTTGACATTTACCATGAAGTCCCAACGAAAGGCTATACTGATGAAGTTGCCCAATCTTGGACTTTGAAACTCCATAACTGTAAGCAAAATAAACCTCTTTATTTTACAAAGGAGTCTGTTTTGGGTATTTTGTTAGTGATGAAAAGCTGATTAACACTGCAGGAAAAGTATGAGAGACAGACATTCATCAAATAATCACTCTAATGAATGTAAAAGTATAACTCCTTTAATATAAAAGATAGGTCATTGGGGATATGAGGCTTATGGAGGGGGTGAACCTTAGTTTGAACATGCAGTGTATAGTAGTTCAGCCTATGAGATTTGAGACCAGGATGCTTGATTTTTTATTTTAATTGAATAATTAGTTTGCATGGTACTAAGGATCAGACCTTGGGCCTTGTGCATGCTAGGAAAGTGCTTTTCCACTGACCCACATCCCCAGGCCAGGGTACTTAATTTTGAACCTTGGCTATTCCACTTTATAGTTGATTTTTTGAAAGTATTTAACCTCTATGTTTCTTCAACTTCCTCATCTAAAAACATGCATTATAGTAGATTATATTTTGAAAATGAAGTCTAAAAAAGTTAGTTTTGAAGATTTAGTGCATCTTTGTGTGTAAAGCACTAGAAGTGAGCCTATTCAATAAATGTTAAGTGTTCTTACCACCACCACCACCACCACCACTGTCTTCATTATCACTTGTGGTAGGTGGAATTTAGGGAGGTGACAAACTTCCTTAAATAACTGATGACTCAGGTGAGCCCTGGAGGCTGAAGAGAAGTGACCAGGGATGGGTGGAATCCGTAAGTTGTGAGAACAATAAAGACTCTGTTTATGGAGGGAACGTGGTAAGTTCAAGGTCCTTAAAAAGATTCAGTGAGGCAGAAAGAATCAGGGGAAACTGGTGCAAGAAAGGGGGGCTGTGAGTAGGGGAGAGATGGTATGGGGAATTGAAAATGATATTAAAAATCTGAGTTTTTCTTTTCTAATAGCAGTAAGAATCCATGGACAATGTTTATGAAGAAGACTGACATGATCAGATTTTTATTTTGTAACTTAATTCTGGCATAAGTATGAAGAACTTATTGGAAGGTAGCTAAATTGGATGTGGCCAGACTAACTTGATATTTTCCAGGAAAGAGATTATGGTAGGTTAGATAAGGTGGTAGAGGTGAGTGGAATGGAAAAGGGGATAAATATTAAAGAAGTAGAATGAGCGGAATTGTGTGCTATATTGGATATAGGGTCCAGAGAAGAAGGATCTAAAATTTTGGCTTATGCAGCAGAGTGGTGATGACACTCATTGAAAATGGAAACATGGGGGCTGGAGAGGTGACTCAGCAGTAGAGTGCTTGCCTGGCAGGCATGAGGACCTGGGTTTGATCCCCAGCAACACACACACACACAAAAAAAAAATGTGGAGGAAAAACAAACAAACAAACAAACAAAATCAGATTAAAAAAGTAAAATTAACTCTTAGTAAAAGAAAATACAAGAAAAAAATGGAAATTTGGGTTAAGGATCAGTTTTAGGAAAGACGGGAGCAAGAGGGAAGACTGATTTTACACATATGATGCCGATGAGAGTTTGAAAGATGTCACAGTAGCCAAGTTGTAGAATCAGTTTAGGTACCCTTGATAGATAAATGGATAAAGAGAATGTGGTCTATATACACAATGGAATTTTACTCAACCATAAAAAAATATGAAATTATGTCATATGTAAATGGATAGAACTGGAGAAGATCATGCTGAATGAAATAAGCCAGACTCAGAGACTGAAGGATTGAATGTTTACTTTCATATGTGAAAACTAGAGAGAAATAATAGAGAATTTAAAAGTGGGGGAATCTCATAAAAACAGAGGGAAGAACAGTGGAGTAGAGGAAGGGGATCATTGGGGAGAGAGGAGGGATAGGAAAAGGGACAAACTATGGAATGAAATTTACAAACTATGCTGTGTACATGTACGAATGTATCAGAATGAATTCTGTTTTATATATAACTATAATGCACCAATTTAAAAAGATAAATTAATAGGAGGACCAATAGAGTGGAGGAAGGGGATTGGGGGAGAGAAGAGGAGAGGGAAGAGGATGGTTCTGAGGATTGAAATGGAGTGAAGTATGTTATAGTTTTTAATGAATATGTCAAAATGAATACCACTATAATGTATAACTATCATGCACTAACAAGGCATTTTAAAAAGTATATTTTTCAATAAAAATAATAGAGGAAATCAAGAATAGGACAAAAGGTACACTCTACTATATTTGCAAAAATTCTATAAATAAAATAGTGTTCTAAAATAATTATTTATGTTAAAAATATAATTTTGAACTATATGGAATGCAGTGTAGTAATAAATGCATTGTGCATGCAAATAATTAATACCAAAAAATCAAAAATTGAATGTAAGGATTTGGGACTCAGTGGAGAGGGCTAGTGTACGTTTAATGGTGAGGTACAAAGATGTATCAAACTGGCTACAGGTAGTGTCTGAAACCTACAGAGAGCAGATAGATAACAAAGTCTAGAATTATGCTGTCAATAGAAATTAATGGAAGTAAAAAATATAGTTTAGAGTTTTTCAGGAACCAAATTAAATGGTAGTACAATGAAACATGAAATAGATTTTAATATTATTTTATTTAACTTGATAGAACCCAAATATTATTATCTCAACATGTAATAATATTAAAATATTAAGAAGATATTTTACCTGAGCTTTTCACTTCCAGTATTTGAAATAAGATGTGCTTACTTAGAGCACATAGTAATTCAGACTACATACATTCCAGTCATATAAAAGCCACATAGCTAATGCTGCCTATTGGACAGCATTTGTCTGAGAAGGGGACTGGAAAGGGATATTAAAGAAAGAAAGAAAAGGAAGGAACTGGGAGAGGAGGAGAAACAGGATACTATCCAAAAAAATAGTACTTCTTTAATAAATGAGTAGTTAAAAGATTTAACTAACTTTAGACTTGTCACTGTAAAAGGTACTTCCCCCTCAAACTGCATAATTCTATCCTATTTTGATAAAAACTTAATTGGCTTCACTACCAACCCTTTTACTTCATGTCTCATTTCTCTCAATTGTTAGCACCAAAATTTTTAAAAGGCAGTCTATTCCTGCTGCTTTCATTAAGTCTCCATAATTACCTGAAATCTTGTCTTAATTCTTATCATTTAATAAAAACTTCATTCACCAAGTGACATATGCATCATGTTAAATTATTTTTTTCCATAACCTTTGTGTCCTTGAGCCCTCTAAAATCCTGGACAATTTAAACATTCTCTAATTTTTAAAACTGTTTCTCTCCATTTCAACATGGACATTTGTTGAAGTTTTATCTCAGATCATGTCTCATCTCTTAGAAAACAGTAATTTGCAGCTACGTACAGCTGGCTTCTAAATCTTCATTTGTAGACATAATCAATCTACATAACTGATGTTTGAAGATATATCCATAATACTGAATCATGTCATTAACTCACCATACTGGAAAGGAAATTACCTTGCACCTAACAGACTTTTCCTCTGACTACCCTAGGTTGTCACAGGATACAGGAGAGGGTCAGGAAGAGCATTCCTAAAGATGCTTACGTAAGCTGAGACCACAGCAGACTTAGGAGTTAAGCAGGTAACAGGAAGAAGAGAGACACCCACTATTCTAATTTCTATATTCTTTACTGTTACAGTTTGAATCTGGAATGTCATGTGCTGAAGGATTGGTTCACATGAAGCAATGTACAGAGGTGGGGCCTTTAGTTAAGTGATTGGATCAAGAGTACTTTAACTTCATCTTTGGATTAGTCCATTGATGGATTCAGAATTTGATGGCATTATTGGGAAGTGGTTGAAATTTTAGGAGATGGGGCCTGCTTGGAAGAAGTACATCACAAAGGGTGTGTCCTTGATGGATATATCATGTCCCCAGCCCCCTCCTCTCTCTGTCCCTCTCTGCTTCCTGGCTGCCATGATGTTCTGTCTCACCTCAGGCCCAAAACAGTACAGTCAGCTGATCACAGACCAAATCTGTGAAATCATGAGCTAAAATAAATCTTTCCTTCTTTAAGGATTTTTTCCACGTGCTTTATCACAGTGATGGAAAATGACAAACATATTGTTTCAAACACACATTTATACCTTTATTCATTAAAGAGCGTCAATTACCCACTATGTGCCATTGCACTGTGCTAGGCAAGCACAGGACCCATATTCAAATCTTAGCACCACATACACTACTAAGTGTCAGAGAAACAAAGGCCAGATGAAAAAAATAAATAAAATCGCTCTCTCTCTCTCTCCCTCACTTAAAAAAATGACAACTGTATTTTGAAGAAAAGTATGAGAGCATATAATAGGTCGACTTGTCTTCATTTTGGAGTGGGGACAGGGAAGTCTACCTAGCGGAATCAGCTTAAAAGCTAAGGCTTTGAGAGTATATGAATTACCTTGACTTTCTCACTCCTTGGTGGGCCAATTACTGTTTTTCAGGAGGTACCTGTTTCTTATTGATGTAACCTGTTCATTAAGGCAATTTTATGGGGTTTCTTCCTTTTTCTGTTTCATTTCTGTATCCACTATGATGATTCTTGGGATTAAATTGTAACAAATCTATTTCTTGGATCCCTATCTCAATGCTTGCTTTTGGATAAACTCAAAATAAGAGGGGCACTTCCAATATATTCACTAGTATCATTGCTCACATTTTCTTGTTTAAACCTTACTTGCCATACTGCTATCTTCTCCTTAAGGTGAAGTTTAGGGATTTTGTTCCTATTAGTAACACTTAGAAAAGGCTTAATTACTCTATAAAAGAAGTTGCTGCTGAGTATTTTTTAGTTAGGGGTCTCTACAATGTTTTACATAATAAAAGGTAAGGAATATTTATGTATTTATAACTGAATTATTATGATTTACAGGTGATTCAATGAGGAATTTAGTCAAAGGCACTTAAAGGTCTTTCTCTAGAAGAGTCATACCATTCCAAGGGTGAAGAATGTCAAGGTCCTTTGAGATATAAATGTTTGATATAGAATATCTAAGGGAAGGGCACTAGGGTGATTTGCCTGACGTTGGATTGCTGTATTTTTCTTTAATTAAAGGTTGGTTGCCAACTTTCAGAAAAGATACTCTCCAAAATTTTGTTTCTTCATATCATGAAAGTATTCTCCTTGAAGAATAAACTCCATCACTTCCAGTTAATGAGGTCTTCGGCCCAAAGGGATGTCTCAATACAAATGCTCTTCTCATTCTGTCCCCCAAAGGTTCCTTTACAAGAAATCCTTATTTCCTAATAATGCCCATTGTGCATTGTTTATAAAGAAGGAAAACCTACTTGCAGTTATAGAACTTAGCTAAGTCCCAGTCTCCAAGGGCCAAACTTTTAATAAAGCCTCTAGTGAATATTCAGGTCTCCTAAACATTTCATTGGGTTTCATTAATTTACAAACATTACCCAAGTTAATCAGTTGAAGTTAAAAGTAACAAAGTCATGCACAAATTTAATGATTTTTGGTGAGTGAGATTTCTTTTACCAAGAGTAGCAAACAAGAGAATCTTTAATATTTTCTGGTCTAAAGTTAAATTTAAAAAAGAAAACACCTTTAAATTGTATTATGTACTAATTTGTTGCTCTATATTAACATCTCTTGTATATATTTATGCTGATATAACACGCAATATTTCTATAGTATATTCAAGTACTGATATAAATATGTAGATATAAGTACCACAATTTTTCTATTTATAATCTTGATGATGAAGAGAGAAGTCATACCTGAAGACAGAAAAAGAATCAGCATTTAGTACTTCTATGCAGGAATTCAGGAACCATAGTGTTTTTCTCAGTTTTGTTTGTTTTTACTTTTCTTCCAATTAGTGTGAATGGAGTCTCCTTAACTCTTAGTTGTCAGGGACCATTCAGACCTCAGACCTTGACCTCAAAATGGAACCTGATATGTTCTTAAAAATTGAGATGTTGTACACATGGGATAGGCATAAAAATCATATATGTATCAATGAAATTTTACCTATTTTTTCATTTGTGTCATTTAACTACACTTGGGATTGACCTTAGTGGTTAGACATCTTCTATAGCACTCTTATTCATTTTGCATCTCCTCTTCTGCTTTTCCAATTCTCTTCTCATCTCTGTCTATCCCTATTACTTCCCATTTCCTTGTCTTCTCCATATCTTTCCCCACTTAGAGCAGCATTTTGCAGTTCTCTTCTCCCCTTTGTCCTCTTATGGAGCCTCTGTTGCTTCTGGGTTTCTGGAAGGTTCTTATATCATTGTGGCTCAATACTCAATCTTATTACTCACCACAGTAAGCTCCTGCTGCAGCTCTGATGCACCTGGATCAAAGTGCTCCCAGAGAGGGTGAAGAGAGATGGCTGAGTGGCTACATCAAACCCAAGATGTTTAGGAGGAGCAGTCCAGCCCCTCTTTTAACAAATGAACAGCACTATATACAATAGTAATAATGTTACTGCTGTGTTTTGAATTATACCGAATGATAAAAAGCTGAAAACTTTCTAAGGTCTAAAGTGCAGCAAGGACATACATTCCTGACACTTTGTTCAACACAGTGCTAGAAGTATTGGCCAGAGAGAGCAGGCAGGAGAAAGAAATAGGGGGCATCCAATTTGGAAAAGAAGAACTCAAATTATACTGTAGATCTCATGATCTGTAGTATAGAAAACTTCAAAAGCTCCACCAAGAAAGTACTAGAACTAATAAATGAATTCCATAAAGTTGCAGGATACAAAATTCAATAGAACTGCTATATGCCCATAGCAAATTATCTCAAATATACATAAAGAAAGCAATCCTATTTACAAAAGCTATAAAATAAAATACCATAATATAAATTAACCCAAAGAAGTCAAGGATCACTATAATGAAAATTATAAAAGATTGATGAAAGAAATTGAAGTTAACACAAAAAATTGTTCATAGATCAGAAGAACCAAGTGTCAAAAATTTCCATACTAGCCATATCTTACATATTCAATGCAATTCTCATAAAAATCTCAATTACTTTCTTGAAAATAATCCTAAAATTTACATGAGAGAATACAATGAATTAACCAAGCAATTTTGGGATAAGCAAAATTTTTATTAATTTGCTAGCAAAGAAGAAACAGTGTACTCCTGTCCCAGAGGTTGTGGCTGTGAATCATTCTGCCAGGGAGAATATAAGTTTTTTTTTTGTTTTGTTTTTGTTTTTTAGAGAAAGAGAGGACAATGAAAGAGAGAAAGAATCAATTTTATTTCGTTTTTCATGTGACTTTTGTTGCTCTGACACTTTGTTGTGTATGTGATGGTTCCAAGTCACATCCTTGCATATATGCCAGGCAAATGCCAAAACTGCCAAAACACTGCTCAAGCCTAGAATATAAAGTTTTTAAAAGAAAAGTAAAAATAGTCTTATTAAATATCATTAGTTAATGTCTTTTGGGTGTACTTGAGAGAGTTTTGCTCCAGTTCCTAGGCTTGGAGTTTGTTTATTTGTTTGGACATTGATATTTTTCAGGGCAGTGAACTACAGGGTAATTTAGCCTGGGATGGGAAAAATGTTAGGGTTGTTTCTCTTGATGTTAGACAGGGGTAGAAGAGAAGAACAAGAAAAGAAAAAAAAGAAAGAGAGAGAGAAAGAGAGAGAGAGAGAGAAAGGAAGGAAGGAAGAAGGAAAGAAAGAAAGGGAAAGGAAAAAAGGGAAAGACATGTTAGTTTTAAAATAAGTCACTTCAGGTTAAACAACAAGGTTTGTACTCAAAGTGCAAATTACAATTACAGAAAACATAATGAATTGGATATCTCAAAAATCCAGAAGAAATTATTTTGAAAGCTTTCATTATAAAGAAACAGTTAATGTTTGAGGAGCTACATATGTTTAATCTGATTTATATATTATCCAATGTATATATGTATCCAAACCTCCCCTTTTACCCTATTAACACGTGTAACTTTTATGATCATTTGAAAACAAATTTAATTTAAAATTTATAAACTCTGAAAAATAGAGCAACATATGCCTTACCATATGTAACAGTTAGTAAGTGGAAGAATGTGGATTCTAACACAAAAGAATGTTTGTAGGGGAACTAGAATGGAAGGAAAATTCAAAGTGGGGAATTAAAGTATATAAAAAGTATTTGTATTTTGGTTCTAGGATGACAAAAATATGATATCTAAAGAGTTTAAATGACCATAGCTTCCAAACTTTGTATGAAATGGGCACCCAAACACTCAATTAGCAGTTTTCAGGTTGTACTATTCCTCTTGTTTATACATACTCAATATTTTCCTTGTTCTGTGTCATCCTGGTCAGTCCTTAAACATGCTCCAGTATGTCTCATTAAAGAAGACTTTATATATACCACGACTAAGAGACATTTACTCCAGGCATGCAAAGTTGGTTTAATATTTAATTGTAGTAGATGCTATCAAAAGATTAAAGAATCATGTTTTAGTGAGCTTTTTTATTGCTGCAACCCGAGGACCTAACAGTAACAATTTCAGGAGAAAAAGTTTATTTGGAAGTTCATGGTTTCAGAGGTCTAGTCCATAGGAGGCCAGCTGCATCGCTTGGGGCTCACGGTGAGACTGAAAATCATGGTGGAAGTGTGCGGTGAGGGAAGCTACAGGAAATAGAGAACTCCATGCCAACAAAATATATACCCAAAGGCATGCCCCCAGTGATCTACCTCTTCCAGCCATACCCTACTTGACTTCAGTTACCACCCAGTTGATCACTCTCAGGGGATTAATTCACTGATTGGGTGAAGGCTCTCATAACCCAATTATTTCACCCCTAAGCCTTTTGCATGGTCTCACACATGAGCTTTTGCGGGATGTCTCACATCCAGATTGTAACAGGTATAAAGAACAATGTCTACCACAGGACTTCCTTTAAAAATTGACCTTATTTTTAACACTATAGAGAGACTCAACTCTAATAGTCATCTCAAAATCAATGAAGCTTTAGTTGAAAGGTAATTGGTGGAATCTTTAATTAAAGGCCAGCTGGTTTGCCTAAGAGAACTAAGGAACAGTAGGAACTTTAAACATTGTCTTAAAAACTGTCTCTTCAGAGAGAAGTGAACTTAATTGGATATGACTATGGTGACTATGTGTATGCTGTACACAAAGCCACACCCTTTGAAGAGTGACATCAGTCTTTACACTGCAGGGCACACAGACGACACGGAAAGAGTCCAGGCAGACAACAACAATAATTAGGTGACATCAAGCCCCAAGTATAAGTGAGTAAGGAAACAAAGTGCCCAGTACAAATCATCTTTAAATGGCAAATTTTAAACAACAAAAAGTCACAAGATAGGCAAAACGTATGAGTATGACTGATTCACCAGAAAAAAAAGCTGGTAATTCACAAGGCTTACGAAAGCAATCAAATGTTACATTTAGTGGGGGAAAAGTTCAAAATAGCTACGATAAATATGTTCACAGAACTAATAAAACCAGGATCAAATAGATAAGAGAAGGTCGGAAGATGGGCAAGGTGGTGCAAGCTTATAATCCCAGCAACGTGGGAGGCTGAGGCAGGAGAATCGCAAGTTCAAAATCAGTCTACCAATTTAGTGAGGCCTGAAACAACTTAGAGCGACCCTGTCTCAAAATAAAAAATTTAAAAAATGGGCTGGGGATGTGGCTCAGTGGTTAAGTGTCAATGGGTTCAATCCTTGGTATAAACAAACAAGCAAGCAAATAAATAAATAAATGAAAAAGAGAAGATCTGAAAGCAACATTGCATCAAATAGAGGCCATCAATAAAAAGAAAGTATATACACAAACGGAAATTTTGAAGTTGAAGGATACACTGTGAAAGCATTCACTAAAAGAGCTCAACACATTTGAATGCGCTCCAGGAAGAATCAGTGAAGTGGAAGATGCATTAATAGAGACTATACAATCCATAGAATATAAGAATAAAGAATGAGGAAAAATAAGACATGGGGACATCACTCAGGGTGGCAACATATGCATAATGGAGGTATCAGGAGTTGAAGAGTGAGAGAAAGCAGCAGAAATATATTTGAAGAAATAATTGCAGAAGGTTACTTAAATTTATTGAAAAACAATAACCTACATACCCAGGAAGGTCAAGTATTGTAAGATAAATGGAAAGACACCCATAAATAGATATTTCATGGTAAAAATGCTGGATTTCATGGACAATGAGAAAATCTTGAAATCAGCCAAAGAAAGACTGTTCTTCATTTAAAAGCATAGTGATAAATTTAACAAAGGACCACTTAGTAGAAACAATGCAGTTCTTTCTGCAGCAGGTTAATACACCCAATTATAAAAAAAAAAAAACAAAATAAAGCAGGTCTGTCAATCAGTGATACTGTATTTGGTTAGGATAAGGATAAGTTAGTCTCAAAATAAATGCAAACTAAAAACTTTCTCTAATACATTGGCATATTTTTTGTTATTAATAATTAACGATCACCAGTGGGATAATTTATGAGGGAAAAAGGTTTATCTTGGCTCATAGTTCTGGTACAAGGTTAAGGAATTGCATGTGGTGATGGCTTTTTGGTGGCAGATTTCTGAGGCAGCACAGGACTCAGCATGTTGAGAGACAGGGAATAGGTGCAAGTGTGTTTGTGTGTGTGTGTGTGTGTGTGTGTGTGTGCTTATATACCCTCAAGTCTTTCATCACTTCTTATAAACTTGCTAATATTCAATCATGGGAACTCAACCTGATCCCCTTTTCTAATCCTAGTCACTTCCCAAATGCTTCACTTCTACATGCTGTCATCAGAATAAGTTTCTGCCCTCTTAATAACCAAAGGATGGGGATTAAATTCTAATAGTGATAGAAGAAAGGACAAGTCATATTCAAACCATTAAGTCAGATAAGCAAAATCTTGAGAATTTGTGGCTAGCACACTTACCTTAAAAGAACACTGAGAATAAGGGACCCCAGAAGGCATTGCACTTACACACACACATACACAAATACTAGTGAAGGTAATTATGTGATTATTAAGCACTATTTAAAAGCATATTATCTCCTTTCATTTCATAACTGTTTTAAACAGCCATTATATAAATTAATATTTGTAGAATAAATTTTGTACCTATAACATTGAGAAAAATTCTATGCATAACATATTTGTCAGTAATAACACAAAAGAGGTGGGCAGGAGCAAGGACATAGTAGACTAAAGAAGTAGCTACCCATTATAAAGTAAAGATTACAACAATGTAAGTTTGTAACAGGCATATAGTTATACGCATAAAATATAATACCACAAAGGGGAGAAAGTAAATGGAGCTATAAAGCAGTAGCATTTCTACTCATCATTGTAATCAATGTGGTATAAATCTAAAACTGATTCTATTAAGATGTGCATGCTCAACACATAAAAATTAAATAGAAAAATCATCAATGAATCATTAGAAAAATATTTGCCTAATGCAAATGAAAGCAGTGAAGGAAGAAGAGAGGAAGAAATACCTGAGACATGCAGAACACCAAAACCAACCTGTGAGTGATAATTTTAATTGTATTAATAACATTAAATGTGAACATGCTGAATAATCCTACCAAAAGGCAAAGATTGTCAGATTGGACAAAAATATGGCAATCTGGCTATAAAAGGCATAGTTTAGAATAAAAGAGAGAAATAAATTGGAAACAAAAGGACAGGAAACCGTATATCATGCAGACAGCAACCACAATTAAGGTGCAGCGGCTGTACTAGTAACAGACCAATGTGATTTGGTAACAGAGACATGTCCCTAGAGATGGAAAGAGACATTTCATAAAAATTCAGCTCATCAGGATGACACAAACATTGTAAATGAGCACACATCTAACTACTAGCAGAAGCAAAATGTATGAAAAACTGACAGAAAAGAAGGGAGAAAGAAACCATTTGATAACTCAATTCCTTGCTTTTAATAATGGATAGAGTAACTGGGCAGAAGATCAACAAGGAAATAAAAGAGTTGAACTACACTAAAAACAAATCAGACCAACTAGACATCGATAGAACATGCTAGCCAACAGCAGAATGTATGGTTTTCTCAAATTTGCCTGGAATATTCTCCATTACAGACTCTACCTTAGGCAGTAAAAACAAACCTCAATACAGTGAAAAGGATAGAAATAATACAAACATGTTTTCTGACTGTAGGATTGAAATTTGAGGCCCACAAGGGGAAAAAAATCTTAGGATACTAAGAATATGTGGAAATCAAGTAATATACCCACCCTTAATGATGCATGGTTCAAAGAAGAAATCATAAAGTAAAGTTGAAAATGTTCCTGGATGAATGAAAGTGAAGACTCAACATACTTCACCTATGAGATGCAGGAAAATCAGTGCTTACTAGAGAATTAATTACTGTAAGCAATCCTATTATAAAAAAAGAAAGAGATCTGGAATAAATAGCCTAGCTTTCTACTTTAAGAATAAGAGCAAACTGAAACTAAAGTGGAAGGGGCAAGAAATTATAAATATAGAGATTAATGAAGCAGTGTAGAAAAGAGCAGGGAAAATTACAAAACCAAAAGCTGACTCTCTTAAAAGAGCAAGGAAAGTGATAAGCTAAATTAGCTAAATTATTATAAAAAAGAAATGTTATTAAATTAAAAAAGGGTATTACTTTTGATGTTTCAAGAAAAAAAAGTAGGTGATAAAAGTAAGGTAAACATGAGATAAGCTCTGAAATGGCCAAATTCACAGAAAAACAGTAAATACAAAAACTGGTCCAGAATGATACAGGAAATCTACCTCTACCTATAAAAGGTAAGAGGTAGTATTTGTAATTTGAAAAATTACCCAACAAAATTGCCCATGTCAATAGGGTTTTACCAATGGATTCTACCAAAGATTTTTAGAGTAAACATCAATTTTTATTTTCACACTTTTTATTGGTGCATTGTAGTTGTGCATAATGATATGATTTGTTGTTCATACATGTACACAAAATGACAAAATGATTTGGCCAATTCCCTCTCCAGCACTTCCCTGCTCCCTCATGTCCTCCTACCTTCTGGTCCCTTTCTTCTTGTCTCCCTTAGATTTATTTTTGACTTTTCCAGTTTCTAGTTACTATGTGGGAATTATTTATTATCTTACAGGTGCAAAATATTCTTTTTTTATTCCCGCTCTTCCCTCAGTCCTTTCTTCCCTCTTCTCTTTCCACTAATCTACTAGACTCCCTTTAACTCCTATATTAATTTGTATTTAAATGGTTCTTTATGTGATCTTATCCTTTTCTCCACATTTACTTTATTTTATTCTAGCTTCTACTTGTGAGAGAAAACTTTGACCTTTAGGTTTCTGAATTTGGTTAATTTCTCTTAGCATGATATTATCAATATCCATTCATTTACCAGCAAATGGCATAGTTTTACTGTTTTTACTAGCTGAGAACTCCATTGTGTGTATGTTTGTATATATATAAAAACATAATTTATTAATCCATTCACAAAATAATGAACATCTGAGTTGATTACAAAATTTGTTATTGTGAATTGTGCTGCTATAAATATTGATGTGGCTGTAAACTCTTTCCTAAAAAAGTAAAGAAAGTAAAACATTACATTCAATAAGACCGTTTTATATTACCCTGACATCACAAGAAAAAAAAAGCAACAAACTTCAGAACAACATGTGTCAGGGATATAGATTCAAAATCCTCAAAAATTCTCAGTCAACCAGATACTGCAATTATAAAAAGGACTCTACACCATGACTGAAATTTATTCCACAAAGGCAAAAAAAAAACTATTGGAAAGTTGTTTTTTAAACATAATAAATAAAACATACCATAATGATAGTCTGCAGGAGAAAAAACAAGTGATTGTCTCAAAAAGAGACAGAAAAAACGTATTTCATAAAATTTAGCAACTCTTCATGAAAAAATCACTAAACAAACTAGAAATAGAGGATAACTTTCTCAATATGCTAAAACATTTATCTCAGTAAGAAATCATTGATATTTTATCATATAGGGTAAATCCCACAGCTAACATCATGTCAATGGTCAAAGATGGATAGCTTTTCTACTAAGATCAGGAACAAGACAGGCTTGTCTGCTCTTGCCATTTTCCCTCAACAACAGAAGGACCTTATGCAAAATACCTAACAAGTTCTCAAAAATTTACATCATCAAAACCAAGGAATGTCCAAGAACCTGCATAGCCAAAAGGAGACTGAAAAAAGATGACTAAATGCAATGTGGTTTCATAAATGGTATGATGGAAGAGAACACTAGCTGTAAACTATGGAAATCTGAATGCAGTATGCATATCAGTACACAACAGTATATCAAAATTGGCCCATTAATTATAACAAAAGTTCCATAATATTATAAGATGTTGGTGACTTGGAGAAGTCAGTGTGTAATGTATCAAAATGTTCATAAATTTTTAGAAAACTGAAATGTTTCTAAAATATTCTTAGCATTATTTAAAGATACTTTGAAGTAATTCTCTTTTCAGAAAGAAGACAGATAAATGGGGAAAACCTTTCAATTTTCACTTGTAAACATAATATTTAATTCAAGCAAGGAGTGTCAATGGACAGTGTCATAACTCACAAAACCATTTGAGGAACAGTTAATTCACAAAGTATTAATGTCACACTTCAGATTAGAGTTTAATTAAGCAGGAGACAAGCTGTGTTTACAATGGAAAGATCTGTTGAGCATTGCCAAAATAAGTATCATCAAGAATAAGACAAACTGCCTTTAAGAAAACACAGCTTGCCTTTCATTGCTGAAAATATTTAACTTGAGTCTAATCAAGAAGAAATATCAGGGGCTGGAGCGGTGGCTCGGTAGTTATGGTCCTTTCCTTGCATACCCAAGTACCCAGGTTCAAACCCCAGCACCACGTACACATCGAAGTGTCAGAGCAACAAAGGCAAATGAAAATTAAATAAAATTGTTTCTTTCTTTCTCTCTCTCTCTCTTTCTCACTGTCCCTTTCTTTAAAAAAAGAAGAAATATCAGAAATGTAATATATATATATATTATTTACATTTGGTTTTGAATTATTTGATTTTACGTTTTTTAAAGAGAGAGGGACAGTGAGAGAGAGAGAGAGAAAGAGAAAATCAATTTTATTTAGTTTTTCATGTGGCTTTCGTTACTGCTGCGCTCATGGTGCTAGGATTTGGACCTGAGTCCTCTTGCATGCCAGGTGAGTGCTGTAACTGCTGAGGCACTCCAGCCCCAGACATGGATTATTTTTATAAATATATACTTTAAAAATTTTCACATATTAAACCAACTCAGCTTAAATATTTATTAATTCAAGGAACATTTGGACTGTGATAAGGTTAAACATTTATGACCAGAATACAGAAGTGACTGCAAGAGACCACATACTTGGATATAGATCAGTGTATTGCCTTATTTTGATCATCTGGTCACCTGTGATTGGCAGAAGTTCAGCTGCTGTGATTGACTGTCATTGATTAACACTCATCTATTACAAGATTATATGCTGAAGTTAGGCTTTTGCTTGATTTCAATACTGTTAGTTTACAGTTCATTACCTAAGAACAAAAGTGCAGAGACACCTTCAAGTCTAAAGTTAATTCAAACAATGTTATGAGTTTAAATATGTATATGTATTGTATATAATAATAATATATATTGATGATAGGTATATATAATATGCATGCATATGTGTATTATATGTGTGTATATGCACATTTTGAGATAGGCCAATGAAAATTGTTTAATTCAATTTTAATTATCTAAAAATGTACATGAGTATTAGTCATATTATTCTGATAAATTTTCTGTTAGAATTTTCCAAATAAATTTGAGAGCAATTGTGATTGAGCTTCATCTCTCTCCAATTTCTGCCCACTTCACAGTTTAATTCCTTTTTCAAATTTATTTTTTGAATAGTGAATTATAGTTATAAGTACTTGTGGAGTTCATTTTGACATATTTATAAGTGCAGTAATGTAATTTGCTCCATTTCAATGCACACTTCTATCAGCTTTCCAAATCCTCCCTCCCCTATATCCCTTCCTTTACTCTGTGTTCCTTCTATTAATTAATTTATTTAATTGATGCTTTATATTTAAAAGTAGGATATTTTATGATATAGTCATACATGCACATAGCATTGTTGGTCCATTTTATTCTGCAGTTCACACCCATTCTTATGCTTCCTCCCTCCTCTGAGATCCCCTTTCTTTACTCCACTGTTCTTTCTATTTTCATGAGATACGCTAGTTTTAAAAACTTCATATTTTTCTCTAGTTTTTACCTATGGGAAAAAACATTCCCTCTCCCCAATTCAACTTCCTGAGTGTGATTTATTTCACTTGATGGGGTAGACTTCTGTTCCATCCATTTCCCCAAAAATAACAAAATTTAGTTCTTCTTCATGGCTGGGTAAAACTCCAATGTGTGTGTGTGTGTGTGTGTGTGTGTGTGTGTGAGTGTGTGTGCATGCATACATACATAATACATTTTCTTTCTTCATTCATCTATTCAGGGACACATATTTTGGGTTCATAACATGGCTATTGAGAATTTCACTGCTGAAACAATGCTATGCATGTATCTATATAATGTATTCATTTTAGTTCTTTCAGATATATAACAAGGAGTGGGATAGCTGGTCATATGGTGAGTCTGCTCCTATTCTTTTGAGGAGTCTCCATACTGTTTTCCAAAGTGTTTGTACTAATTTGCAGTCTAATCAATAACATATGAGTGTAACATTCCCCCTACATCCTTGCCAGCATTTCTTGTTATTTGTATTCTTTTTTTT
>PVKS010026185.1:0-28943 GCA_004027875.1 Aplodontia rufa | reverse complement strand
AGCTGCTAGGAAAATGCACAAACCACAGGGTCTCCTTGCCTATCGCAGGCACCGTCCTCGAATGCATAGTCAATTGGTTATGAAATAGTTTAAAACACTATCACAACAGAGACCCAATTTAATGTGATAAATTTGAATGTAGGACAGAGGGTGGACTTGAGAAAAAGAAACCTTACGGGGCTGGAGCCATAGCTCAGTGGTTACAGCGCTTGCCTGTCATGCGTGAGGATGTGAGTTTGAATCCCAGCACCACGTACACAACGAAGTGTTGGAACAACGAAAGCCACCTCAAAAACTAAGTAAAATTGATTCTCTCTCTCTTTCTCGCTGTCCCTCTCTCTATTGAAAAAGAAACCTTGCACTAAGTTAAAAGGGAATCATGCCATCCTGTTTTGGATACTGTGTACTTTCTCCCTTGCATTTTCCAGTATGGAGGCTAGGTAAGTTCTTCATTGTGCACACCATGACACCCAAGCCAATTTGCAATGTGAGTCACTCGCTGGGCCACTGCTTGTGGCATTCATTAATTGCTGTCATGTGACTTACAAACAAAAACAAAGACTTTCAGTCTCACTTTGCTGCTGCACTTCTGGACTTAATAGTAAGAGCAGATAGCCGTATAGGTGACAGTGTCTCTCTATTAGTGCACGGGAGTTAAAAACACTATGAGGATGGGTTCATATTTGCCCTTTTGATTTTTCTTTGTGCTTCGGGTTTTTGAAATGTTTCTTTCTAACCGCATACGCGGCACTGCGCTCGTGGTGGTTACACACAGCTCTGCACACCTGTCGCGTTGCCACCCACACACCATTAGAGTGCATGATTTTCCATTTTAATTTCTTGTTTTCACTCAGCACATTATTTCTTTCCCTGAGATCACTGTGAATCAGCCATTTGTCTGCAAAAGAGTTACTGAGTGTTTACTGAACGGAGCTTTCCACTAGGAAATAGGGGATATGAAACCAAACATGACTGACACAGTGGCCCCTGCTCTGCTCCCAGGGACACACATCGTGCTCATCCAGATTGATCTGCCGCTCTGGAGCTATTGACAGCTTTTTTCTCAATCATTTGCTCTGGTGAGTTCTTCAACAGTAGACTTTGTTCATTTGCTCCCCCTATACTCATCTCTGCACAAAGAAGGATTAATGGCCAATGCTTAATTGTTTGCAATTCATTGTTATGATTAATGGAACATAACTACCTACGAATCCAGGTAGTGGTTTTCCACACTCCATGACCATCTGGAAATTAATGGAAAGGAAATGGGACTCAAATTCAAAAAGAATTGTATTAACAGACCTGTCCCCCAACCACCTCTTCTTATTCATAGGGTGATACATTCAAATTAATTTCGCCATAGCCCTTTGAATCTGGTATTGCACCCCGTTTTACAGTCAGAAAACCAAGCCTCAGACAGCAGTAATTCTGCTTTGAATCACAAAGTTCAACCCCATGAAATCAAAGCTCAGCTTCATTCCTCTGATTTCAATAGCCATGCTTCTTCCATTATGTCTCAATACACCTAGATTCATCTGAGAAAAATGACGCCTAACAGACCTTTCCTGGTCCTGTCTTCTTCAACTGCTGCATCATTTGCAGCTGGGCACTTTCACCTTAAAACTCTCTCCTCCACTGGCATTCATGAAACTGGACTCTGCTTGTCCCTTCAGCATTTCTATTTATTCTTCTCCTCAGTTCTTTTCATTCCAGATTGTTCACAAGTCCTGTTGAAACTACCTCCAACTTTTCCAGTTATGACACATCATAAACCTCTGAGAAGTCTTCCTGTCACTACTGTCCAAGGCTCTCATTTACAGCGTCCTGCAGCACGATGGCTTCTCGCATCACACCTGGATCCCTATTCCTGTACGGAGCCCTAATACTTATGGCGTGAAGCTCACTTACTCAAGCCCCAGGTACTCTTCCCATCTTAACCCTTCTCCCTGTAACCCTGCTGAGCAATTCAGTGCTTCCTGCAGAAGTAGGAAAGCTTTCTGTACCCTGGACGTTGAAGTCCTGCTTCATTCTCAGAGCTCAGCAAAATGGATGTCACTTCCATGATGTTTCTAACAACCATAGTGGAACTCATTGCAAACCTCTGAATTTCTATGATTTCAGTTTTTGTTTTCTTTGGAACCTGTTTGTCCTCCACCCTGTGATTTCCAGTTGTCTGTCAAATGAATTCGTTACTCAACTGTGGATTCCTGGAGTGTACTTGATTCTGACTCTGCACTGTAGTTTTCATGGGCTCAAACATAGCAGACCCTCCGAAACACATATTAGATTGAAACTATCTTTATCAAAATAGTGTTCTCATTTTCTTCCTCACAAATCCAAACTGATTCTAGGACATGCCCATAGGCTGTTTGGTTAGCAGACTGTAGTTCAAGGTCAGTGGACAAACTTTCAGATACTGTTTTATTTCTATTTTCCATAGAATAGCTCCAAGTCAGAAAGTTGATGTCCCCTAGAGCTATTTATAAAATGAACAGTTTTGTAATTGATTATATCTTGGTTTCTCTATTAAAACCAAAGTCTACTTAAAATGCAGTTCTTCTTAATGACTTAAGTAAAGAATGTTCATTTTTGGAGACAGATAATCTGGGAGTATAAAAATTTAAGAAAAGGAAAGAATCTACTGCCAGTCCTATTAAGCTGCAGACTTCTAAGATGTTTGTGTCTCTTGATGATCCTGGATTGGTAAAAATCGTTATCAGTTGACATTATTGTAATAATTAAATCTCTAGTTCAGAGAAAGGCATTCTGCTTTCAATTTAGAATGTCATGGAGAGTGACTCCATGGCTCCTCACAATAAGCAATTTAATGTGAAATATATATGCAAAGAAATAGAAGATTGTTTTCTATTTATTAGCTCATTTATCATATTCTTCTACAAAGTTAGGTTGGCAAGTATCCCAGATGATCATCAAAGTGCACTGGTAGATAAGTACCCCGATTTGCCATTTACATGACTTCCATTTGCTTAAAATATAAATAAAATTTAAATTAAAATATAAATAAACTTTCAATCATCTCTTTTTCATACGGTCTAATAATTTAAGTCATCTATTCAAGAAATATTTATTGTGCACCAGGCATTCCACAGTTGAGAAAGCAATGGTGAATAAACGGGTACTGGCCCTATTTACACGGCACAGATAATCTACTAAGAGAAAATATAAGCTACAAGAGGAAGAAAATACACTTGAGCTATAAAATGTTTAAAGATGATGAGACTGCCTTCAAGAGTGAAAGCACTATAAATGAGGGTAGTCAGAGGATGGTTGGCTTGGCAACATGCAAGACCTGAGAAGGAGCCAGACAGCCAATGTTCCAGGAACAGAGCCCACAAACACCAATAAGAAGTCCTTTGGACAAGAAAGAACTTGACCTGTTACAGGCAGTGAAGGCCAATGTGTTTCAAAAAAAATGAGTCAAAAAAATGGAACAAATAATAAATTTGGAAAGGGATTCAGGAATGATCACATAGCCAACTGTTTACTCTTGGCAAAGATTTAAATTTATTCTAAGAGGAATGGTAAAAGAGAGGATATTAGGAAATAGAGCAATGTGACATAGTTAGCAGCTTGCAAGCTCATTTTGGCAAGTGAGTGGCATTAAGGTATGTTGAGAGGAAGTGTTTGAAGAGAGAGAGAAAGCTGTTGCAGACATCCAAGCCAAAGGTGATGGAGGGTTGAAGTTGGCTGTGGCATTGGAGAAGCAGAGAAGTGGTTGGAGATATAGTTTGGTGGATGTTTATGCAACAGGCTGTTGGATTGAATCTAGCAGGTAGGGGAGAGAAGAGACTGGTTTTCCTGCTAGAAAAATAATGTAATGAATGATGCAATCTATCTGATACAGAAACTTCTTCAAGGGAGAGGCTGAAGGTACGTACTGTTCTGAATCTCCTGTTTTTGAGAAACTCTTTACTTTTTAAATTTTTATTAAAGAATTGAGTTGTTGTACAATCATAAATGTGTATAAAGTAATAATATGTTATGCATTTGATCCTAAACCATAGTTACTCCACAAGAATCTCTTCTATAAGAATCTCTTGATTCTTCTATATTATGTCCTTATAAGAGATATAAAGGTCCATATATATGTATATACATGTATAGAGTTGTAAATTTTCCAGAATTAAATATTAAATTATTGCATAAGTATTATGACTTCTCAGGGGGGTAAAGACTATACTACATTATTGATTGTATCCCTAGTTCCCTTCCTATCCTCTCTCTCTCCCCTTCCCTGACTATATATTCTTAATAAGATCACTGAATCATAAGGTCAAGTAAGCATTGGACAGAAACCTGGTGCTCAGAGAACAGTAGATGGGCATTGAAAGCTTTAGAAGAGAAGGCACTCACCCAGGAAGAAAAAGCCTTAGGAAGTTCTAATATTTACTGTCAGGGTGCAGAAAGAGAAGCCAGACATGTAAGAAAGTGCAGTATGGAAGGAGGACAATAGGATCATGTGGTCTCATCAGCTGACCAAAAGTGTCCTAGATGGGGCTGGAGCGATGACTTAGCAGTTATAGCGCTTGCCTGGCACGCGCGCGAGTCCACGAGTTGGAACCCCAGGGCCACGTACACAACAAAGTGTCCAAGGAATGAAAGTCACATGAAAAACTAAATAAAAATTGTTTCTCTCTCTTTCTCTGTCTCTCTCACTGTCCCTTCTCTCTCTCTCTTAAAAAAAATGTGTCTTAGAAAGAGGACCTACCGAGTTTCCATTAGTTTCTGAAATTTTGAATTAAAACATAAGACCACAGAAGTAACCTTGGGCAGTCTTTCCCCCAACCAACACTTCTGGACTGACACCAAGGCCTGGTGGAAGTCCCAGGACAGCAGGGCTGCTGAAGATTCATCTATGAACACCACGCATTGAGAACAATCCCTTTGCCAGTGGAAGGAGGGACCATGATGTCATCTTAATGCAAAAGATGATTATGGAAGGAACCCATCGAGAAAACAAGCTTAGTGCGCCACATGCAGTAGTGTGTGCATGCACTGCCTCACCCCCACTTCACACTGTGGGTGAGTAAGGACGCCCCAGATGCACAACACTGTCCATCCACTTGTGTCGGGATGTGAAACACTCCTGTCTTATGTAAAAGTTCTCTTGGGCAGTACTACTCTAGATGAAGACCTTTTCCAGTGGAATTCATTGACTCCTGGGCACACTTCCTTAAAACACTGGTTAGAAAACTGACTTTCTGGAAGGGCAGAACAGGGGTCAGGGGCATGGGGGGTTCTCAGGCTGCCACACCAGGATCCACCCCTGCAGGGCCAACCTACAGAATTATTATTTGTGTCAATCACCTTCCGCCAAATGCGGTACCAACTGCTTCACTGACAAATTCAGGAAAGAGTTTTGTGATTTTAAGGTGTTATTTGGACGACAATCTTCTGCTGCTGGACTGTCCGTCCCTGGGCAGAGGTCTCCCTTAATGTAAGGAATCAATCAGTGCCCCATGGTTGCTGACCTCATCCTCTCAGGCTGCATTATTTCCTTCAAATTGCAGCCATGAACTCAAGAACTCCCCAAAGAAATGAGAACTGATTGTGTAATTAAGAGGTGGCTCTTCATTATCCCTTCTTGCTTCTTAAATTGGACTCCTGGGCAGCTATTCCAGGAGCAGAGAGGAAAGAAGAAAAGCAATAAGCAGCCTGCTTCTTATTCTCACCCTGGGTCTGTGAAGTGCAGGAGGAAGTCTCTGGTGGAGCTTATATTAGGCTAAAAACTTAAATACACATGAGCCAGCCTGTGAATATATTTTCTTTATGGACTCTTAAAACCATTTATCATTGAAAAATGAATAAAATCTTAGGAACTATCAGTCTAGACAAAGCTTTTTTTTTCAATAGCAACTTATTTGATATGGAATCCATGTATCTATAGGCCACATACATTTTTGTTGTTAATAAAAGTGTTTAGAGAGAATCCACATATGGTCTAGGCTGATTGAACATGACTCACAAAAAGCTAACTATATGAAGAACTGTGTTGCTTCATGCTGATTTTCTCTTTGCCAGTCATTTTCATGACTATTTCTGAGGCTGTAATTTTGGGGTAGTCAAAACTGAACTGCTTAAAATTATGAAATTAGTTCCATTCACCTTCAGGTACAATTACAAATTTATCCCAACCGACCCAAATTGACTTGAGCATCTTCAGCATCATTGCTAGGAAGGTGGATAAACAATGTTGGCTCTCAGCTCTCGTGTGCCTGCTGAGTAGGTGGGTTTATGGATGTTTTAGTTTTACTTATTTGTTTGTTGTTAAAATGCTCACAGTCGCTGCTTCGGAGTCAGGGAACATACTTTGCTTTCTGGCCACCCATTGGCTATGCAGAATTCTGCACCATTTCTCCTGGTGAAAGGCCATAGAAACTCTGCATCAGGGTCTGGTCATAAACTGAAAAACACACTCAAATAAGTGATCCTCAATTTCGTTCTCTGGAGCCAAACTGGAGGGTGATGTTGACATGTGTCACACTTGAATATCAATGAGGTTCATTCACCACTGGCTTTCAGTGAGTGGGTTGGGGGCAACTAATTGCTGTGAAAAAACTTCAGATATCTGCAACTCACAGCATGAGGTGCAGAACGACTGACCACATGATTCCAGCTGCCCTCCAAAGGCTCCAGAGCTACGTGCTCAGGGCCACGCCCACCCTTTCCTTCCCATTACAGAGTGCAGCATTCATTGGCTGTCCCCCTGATACAAAGAGTCAGCAGCTACTCATTCTTCACGCCTCCCTTTTACCATAGCCAAAAGATAGAGATTATTTTACTTCTTGTACCTAAGAAAAAATGAAGGCAGAAAAGCCAGATGGGATGCCCAAGTGTCAACAATTGGGAGGAAATGGAACTAGAATGTAAATCTTGGTCTATGTGAATGAAATTCCCATTTATCTTTTTGCTACATGGCACTGTCTTACTCAGCTTAGAAGACAAAGGTTACTTCTACTCAACTTATATGAAAAAATGCAGACAAGTACATATATACATATACACACATATACACATGTATGTATTAATGCAACTGAACATACTGTAGAAATTTGAATATATAGAGAGTCTATATTCTATAGCATGCTCAGAATATCGACTCTATATAAACAAATTAGCAAACTATCCAAAGAAGATTCATAATCTAGATTTGAAAAATGTTCTTCCCCCCTCAAGGAAAGCCTAGAAAAACTACAACAAAGTGTCATCAGACATTATTTTTGGATGATTGGTCTGTGTGTGATTTTTACTTTGTTCTTTCACTATTTTTTTCTCAGTTTTAAAAGTGTTGAAAAAACATTAATTTAAAATATTTTTAAGGTCCCACTATTGAAAAATGAATAAACAATGATAAATGGATAAAATAATCGATATTACTAATAATAAATGGTTTGAAAATAAGTCCTTCCCAAAGATGGGTTCAAGAATAGAAGAAAAAAAGAGCTCCTGATGCAGGAAAGCAAAATACACTTTATAACAAATAGTTTCTCATCTCTTTGCTTTTTGCTCAGCCTTCCCAGGCCTAAATTATCCTTCCTGTCTAATTCTCACACATCCAAATAGTAGCTGTTCAACAAGTCAAACGGAACTCCAATTTGAAGAGTTTTCTCACTCCAAACTGGAAAAACCTTTGCCTTTCTCTTTCTCCTTCACATATTTGTGACTCCCTTAAGTTATAATTCATTTCAATCTTAATTTGATAAATACAACAAGCTGGGGGAGAGAGGGGGAAGACGGAAGGGGAGGGAGCCACTCATGTGCAGGAGAAGGGTGCAGACTTAAAGAGGCACCTACAACACAGCACATTGTCAGCACCTGAAACAAAGGTGCAGCTGTGGAGGAAGTAGAAAAGAACTTCAGAAAGACTTCATAGAGGAGCTGATTTAGAAGCGTGAATGAAAATGGCAGAAAGGAAGTGGAGAAAAGGAGCAGTCAGGTGAGAGGAAGAAAATCACAGCACACCCAAAATTCCCATCTCTGCTGCCCTCCAAGAAGAAAAAACCATGAAAAAATCATGCTTTTTTCTTCTTCTTCAGTAAATGGAGAAATCTGGAACAAGAAAAGCACAATCTCCTTCCTTCATTTAATGGCTCAAACTTGGGGTTCACCCTCACTCACACCATTCACTCATGAGTTTCAGTAAATGCTGCTCACGCTTTGAGGTGGGATTCTTTTCTTAGGTTCAACTAAGCATTCAGATGGACCCTCGTGGTCTCCTTAGAAGGATGTGGGACAGGAACCACAGCCTATCAACTGGCAGCACCAGGCATCAGGCACTTTTCCTCTTGGGAGTCTTTCCAGTAATTCATGATAGCCCTACAACTGCGTAGGCATTGTCTTCACAGTCCAGAGGTATGTGGATAAGAGCCACACTGCACAGATGCTGAGGATTCTCTGGCTTAGAACAAGCCTCACAGCCCACTGGAGCCTGATTCTTTCCTGATGGTTCAGTAGAGCTTTCAGAGACCCCCACATAAGGGATACCTGATGACAGAGGCATGGGTCTTACAGAAGGGAAAAGCATGGTGTTTCCATTCACCCTTTATGTGCATTCGCAGTCCCTCCTGATGTTGCTGAAATCCATCAGTCCTAGGTCAATATCACCACGAGCAAGGTTGCCCGGAAACATTGGCTTGCTCCATCTTTTCCTGTTTCCAGAGAACCAGAGCTAAGAATTTCAGGGTCGGGGTCTCCTGCAACAGGGTGAGGGTCAGCCTGTTTTGTTCCTGCTTCTGATCCTTCCAACAAGCATCCCCGTCTCTCCAGCTGCACTCTCCTCCATCTACAGCACACCTTCATCTCCCACAGGGCTCATCTCCTCACACCACATTCACCCACCAAACTCAGCCCATACACACATTCCCCTCTGGCAGTCCCCACGTCACTGGAAAGCCAAAGGTACATTTTGAAATACCAAAATCATCCTATTGTCCCAATTAACTCCTCCTCTGGTTTCCTGTTGTCCTTTGAGTTAGCCTCCTAGTCATTAACGTGGTTTACATGTGTGACACTCTTCTCGCCTTTGCTTCAGATCTCGCGTCACACAGGGCTTCACTCCACTCCTCAAATGCTCCTCCAACACGTCAGCCTCTTCCTTCAGTACACACTGCTCTCTGCCTGCTGTGTCACACTTCCCAGCTCGGCTCCCCTGGCCAAGTCCACACATCCAAGTGTGGCTGTGACGTGTGGGTGAGCTCATGCACAGAAAGCAAGTTGTCTGTATCACAACTGTTATCCAGATAAGACGGCATTGGAGAAGGCTCCCTGCAACTGCCGTCTATGCCCAAGGCCCCCATTATGTATGTTCCCTCTGAACTAGTGCTTGCCATTAAAACCATTCATCTTGTCGTCATTCGTTGGTCAATGTCCCCACTTCAAGCTCAACTATCAGCTCCAAGAGGGCAGACACTGTTGGTTTTGCTCCCACTGGATCTTCTGTGTTGGCAAACAGTAGGTGCTAAATAAATAACTGCTGAATGAAAAGAAGTAGCTAATTAACCAGTTTGAAGGAATTTGCATATTGAAATATTTAGTTAGAAATTTAAAGAAAAATCTGAAGCCAAGGAGAATGATTGATGCTAAGAAACCATCCATAGAGGTATTGACCTAAAGATGAAAGTGGAAGAGGCTGAGATTACTCCAGGGCAAGACACATGCAGAAAAGACTTCCAGAACCCACTTCCGGAAGTGCTAAGGTCCTGGAAAGCTATAGGATATAAGCAAGATAAAGAAATGAAGTACTTGTGAGAAACAGGAGAGGAAATAGTTTGCAGGGTGTGCCTGAAGCCCAGGGAAGGGGAGGGGATATCTCATGGGTGTTCCAGGGAGGAGTAGCTACACCTCTACACTAAAATGTGGTGGTCACGTGGAACGAGGACCTTAAATGCCTATGGTTTGGGCAACCAGCCCAACTAACCTCGGGTGGAGTCAGTGGTGCAGAATGGTGGGAGACAGAGCAAGGCTCCACCTTCTTGCCCTTCCACCGAGAGAAAAGCAAGTCAGAGGCAGTGGCATCAAAGAGGTGCATCGTATTTATATATTTTCAAGGGCACATGTGTGTCTGAGGTCCAGTGCAGAGCCTTACATGAAAAAAGAATGAAATGAGTATTTTCTGACTCATTGCTATTATGTGGTATTTACAGAATAGAATATGCAGAGTTACTGTTTAGATATTAGGTCTCCCTTCAAAGCTCATGTGTGAGACGATGCAAGGAAGTTTAGAGGTGAAATGATAGAGTTACGAGAACCTTAACCCAATCAGCATGCTGATCCACTCATGGGATAAAGTGGGAGGGAACTGTAGGAAAGCAGAGCAGGGCTGGAGGAGGTGGTCCCCAAGGACAAGCCTGTGGAGTATATATTTTGTCCCTGGTATGCAGAACACTCTCTTTGTTTCTTCACTGTTATGTCCCCAGCTGCTCCCACCTCCATACCCTTCCGCCATGATGTACTGCCTCACCTTGGGCCCAGGGCAAAGGAGTTGGCCATCTATGGACTGAGACCTCTGAAACTGTGAGCCCCAAATAAATTATCCTTTTTCTAAAATTGTTTTTATCAGGTCTTATGCTCACAACAGTGAAAAAGCTGACTAACACATTCACTAAACAAGGCAGAACATTTTTGTAGGCCTTTGCATATTTTTATATAGACTGAGGAATATGGAAATGTTATCAATGCATGTTGTGGCTGGAGGAATCCTGATGCCTGTGTCTTCCTAAAGGCGCTCAGGCATGCTTAGGCAGATCCACAGAAAGATTCCCCACGGAAGGTTCAGTGGTGAGCAAGAGCTACAGAAAACACTACAGAGGTGGATGGTATCTGGTTGTTTTGATTTAGCAGTTCAGTGTTAAGCATAAGAAGAAAGACTACTTTATGCAAAAGAACAGAAAGGGGTAATTATCCATGTTATCCAAAACAGAAGATCAGACAGAGATCCACAGCTTGTGCGTTTTCACATTTCATAAGGGTAATCTAATAAATGTATGTGACACCGCTGTGCGGATATGATCCTTACTATTTAATATGCATCACTTAATTTAATCCTACAACAATCCTACAGGATGTGTGCTATTATCATTTCAAAGATGAGAAATAGAGGTTATATAAATAAGGGTCAGAACCAGGCATGCACCCAAATGGCTTCAACCTGATGCATGGTAAATGCTCTTAAATAAATGTTTATGAAACACATGGGAACTTGAGTTCTCCTTACCAACTGGTTTGCTATTTGGTACACTTCCCTGTTAAAATTGCTACAGGTTGAAACATGTTCCATAACTCATTGTCTCTTGTATTTTCTTTGCAAAAATGAGTGGAGCTCAGAAGGAATTCAATACCGTAACAGCCAAGGTTCATATAATCCCTTTCAAAAAGCAACACATAGAAAACAGAGGAATTAAAGCCACATTATCTTTACCAGCTGCCTTAAAGAAATCACAACCTGAAGGTAGGTGCAAAGCTGAAGGGGGAGGACTATGACTTTCCAGGGAAGATCAGCAGGAATTACAGCTGGTTTTCACCGATGACAGATTTTGTATTTGAACATTCACTCATTCACTAAAATCTGTTTGTGATCCTAAAACAACACTTGCAGAACTAACGCAGTCATTTGGGAATGCAGGTGGCACGGTGGAAACACTGAGTTGCCTGCAGTTCACACTCAAATTGAAGTCAAAGAAGGCCGTGCTCCCTATTCCTTCTCCTGGGGTATGCTTCTCATATTAAGCTTTTCAGTGGTGATTCTGATGTGTCAAATGGCCCCAGGCACAGTGTTGAAGAGCTGTCCAGTGTTCCTAGGTTCAAGAAAGCTGTGATGTACCTTGCAGAGAAAATACCCGTGTTAGGTCAGCCTTGCTCAGATCTGAGTTTATAGAGATGTTGGCCATGAGTTCAATGCTAATGAACTGATTATGTAGTAAATAAGTTGTCTTTATACAGAAACATAAGAAAAATGCATCATTATTGATTAGTTGATGACAATATGGTGACCACAGGCAGGAAGCTGACCCCATATCTCCCTTAAGAATTACGATTCAACATCTGTTAACTGAGTTCAGTGTGGCCTTTTGTAATGTAACTATCAAAGAGCAAGAATTGACTGTATTTTGGGCTTTTCTTATTGAGCACTAGACAGGGCACCTGTGTAGGATGCTAAATTATATGTGGTATTGCTAGCTCTGCATTTCTTATGATGACCAAGGCCAGGCTGCTGTGGAAACATCTCCTTGTCCAAGCAACAGGACTCATTGGAGCATGGAAGATGTGTGCACAGGCCTGGGGTCCCAGTCTGGGGCAGAGTTTGTGTAAAGAGAACATGTGAAGCAGAAGGTAAGCGAAGCACACATTGTAACCCATAAACAATCTTTTAAAATACCACTGCCTTCCTAACCCCAAATTTCTCAAGGACATCATTTGAGAATCAAAGAGGATTTTAAGAATCATAACATGAAATACTTTCAAGGAAAATTTCCAATAATTGTATCCTTTACAAACTTGATAAGTGTTCAGACATCGTCTTGTTTGATAAAATGCTTTTGATAGAATTTAAAATATAAAAAAAAATTGTGGTTCTTAGACTTAGTTCCTAAAATTTAAAAGTAGACCAAGAGTTAATCTGGTGATAGTGATCAAAGATGCTCTGCATGTCTGGCTACACTGACCTCCTGCTGCTGGGATCTGCCTCCTTTCTGTGTACATGGAAGCAGCAGCAAAGACCTACCTGGACTGGCAAATATGTCTGTCCTTTGACAATTAGGTTCCACGTCACCGTCTGTACGGCACAGCAGCAACCCCCTAAGATGGAATCGCCGCGTGTTTGACTAAGGGTCCAGTAAGTTTTACCCAAGGTGTTATAGGATAAGGTAGCCAGCATGTCCATCAGTACTGTCTAGTCTGTTGTATAAAGAGTGCATTGAGCAGTTGTGAAAATCTAGATGGTGTTCACAGAATAAGAACTTGCTAAGGCATCTTGCAGCATCCAGAGCAGATACCCAGACCATCTGACATGAGAGCTGGAGCTCTTTGGTAAGAATATCGTGGCAGATGCAGTTGGGACCACCAGTAGCCCTTAATCCTCATTGGTGTCTCCCACCTTGTGCCCCCTGAGGTTCTCCGCCTTAGAGCCTTTGCCAGACACGGGAGTATACTCCAACAGCACACCTTACACGTTATGCTGACGTGGCAGGGGAATAAACCCCTGATAGAAGTGGTCATTAGGGAACTACCGATAAGTACTTAAGAACTATGTTTCCCACGGGCCCCTGAGCTCCATTCCCTGTGATGATTTTATTTCATTTATTTTTATGAGAGAGGGACAGAGAGTGAGAGAGAGAAAGAGAGAAACAATTTTATTTAGCTTTTCATGTGGCCTTTGTTCCTCTGAGACTTCGCTGTGTACCTGGTGCTGGGGTTTGAACTCGCATACTAGGCAAGCACCATAAGCGCCAAGCCACCGCTCCACCCCGTGCTGATTTTAAAACCCAGGTGACCATGGTAGTATCTACATTGATCATGCGACTTGTATAAGCTGATTCCTCTTTCTTGCCACATTTTCCAGCTCTTCTATTTCCATTCCCTTTCAAATAAATGAAAGCCAAATCCTTGTTTCAGAATCTGAGTTCCTACACAGATTTCCTAAACAGAGTTCCAGCCTCTGGGGCTCCTCCATTCTCAATGAGAAGTAAATGAGTGGAGTTCTGATTTATATACTAGTTCTTTGCAAATTTGTTCATGAAATTCCATCCCCCAAGGGACACAGGGATCTCTGTACAGGTGGACAACATGGGCAGAATGGATGTGCAGAGTCAAAGCGTTAGGTAGTTTTTTTGTTGCTGTGACCAAAATACCTGACAAAAATCACTTAGGAGAAAAGATTTGTTTGGGCTCATGTTTCAGAGGTGGGACAGCCCACTCCAGTGCTCTGAACCTGCGGGGAGGCTGCACATCATGGTGGAAGGGCTGGTAGAGGAAAGCTGCCCCACTCATGGCAGCCAGGAGACAGAGACACGAGGGGGCCAAGGCAGTGCCACACCTCCTCAGGCCAGGTGCAGCCTGCTCCTAGTTTTCACTACCTCTATGTAAGTCCGTTCACATTATTAATTCATCAAGTGGATTATTCCACTGCTGAACTCAGAAACCCAATAATACAATCATGTCACCTCTGCACATCGCAGAATTGCCTAACATGAGCTTTTGGGGAACATCCCAGATTCAAACCTAACAGCAGAGAATTGGTTATTCAATACCACTTTGTGAGCTGCATCTCACCCAATTAACATCTGATCTCATCTAACACAAAAGCTGATTTCTTTGCATTTTTTATTTCTTCCCCAAAGTAGGAATTTAAAGAGAGGTTTAGGCAGGGAAATATGTGATTTAATTGCTATAGAGACATAACTTGTTTTTAGAAAATTAATCATTTCTACCAAGTCACCAAAATGTTGGGCAAAGAGGCACATGTGAAATAAATACTCGTGACAGAGAGAAGGTCTAAAGGAATAAGTCACATCCATCTGGAACTTTCCAGATGCCCAGCTGTCATATATATGGTTGTGAGCATTAAATGAACTTATGTATATTCTGTTCATTGTGAACAAAATTAATTATAATCTGTGTAGATATTTCTGTTAACCAATGCCAGAGAAGGGAGGAACTAATCTAAAAACAACATTGACATAATATGAACAGTCTGATTTCACTCTGAGGGAAACTGAGGCAAGGGACAGATCTGAACAGCAGAGCTCCAGTCTTGGGCATGAATTCCTCCATTTGCAAAATGAATAGCATAGAAAGGATCTCTTAGGATGTTTGCCTTGATGACAACACAAGATAAACTCCCAAGCACAATGGTTATGTAAAAGGGCTTTTTGTTGTATCATACAGGGAAAGAAAAGAAAATATTTTTGGTCAAATTGTCAAGTGCTTCACAGTTGGGAAAGGAGAGAATAGAGATGTCAGATAGATGGTAGGGATAGACAACCCCCAGCCTTCCATAGGCAGGATATGTTTTGGGTTTTTACAATAATATAATTACCTGGAGTACTATGATAATTATCTTGGAGAGATGCAATCATATTTTTAATGTGTTTATATGTTTCAATCATACTGAAAATACCAGCTATAGCTGGTATTCATCAATGTCTACAATATGTCTGAAATATGAGACTGCACATCCCCGTTCCCCTGGATGCTGCACAGTTGCTGTTCAAATGCGAGGACTCTCCTTGTTGATGCTACTGTGACTGCACTCTACCTGCCTCCTTCTTTCTCTGGACCATTCACTACCTCCAGAAATCTCAAGCTTGGGTGTTAGAGCCACCATGGAAATACAGCATATATTTCTTGTGATTCTGTAGTTAAACTTAGAGTGTCAGCTTAGTATGTTTTTCCCAAGTTTGTGGGTGACACTTCCTTTCGCCATCAGTGTTTATGAGTGAAGTAATAAAAGCCATGGTAAAATGTTACCTCCCAGCAAGGTCTTTACCATCGTACAGTATCACAGTACATGGTGCAAAGTTCAGATTCCATGATCTATCTATCAGTGGATACTTTCAAATGTCCCTACAGCCAAAGCTCAAGGAAATAAAGGTCTTAATAAACCTAGTTGTAACTGCCTTTAGGTCTAATGTCATATTGCTTTTTGTTTATCATCTTTAACAGCAATTGGAAGACAGGTAGCAGGATATGAAAGGCAGGGGCATGGAGTTGTGCCCAGCAGCTGCAGGCGGCAAGACTGTTACCAACCTCCACAGACTGTGCCATCAAGGTCCTCGCAGCGGCGATCATCACACTCACAGGTCTTGCCGTAAACCCTGCGGTCTCCTGGAGGGTAGCAAGTACATTTGCCACATTCACATTTGCCTGCAAGGTGTGAAGAAGGGCACACTGGTTAGGAGCGCTGCATTATCAAGGGCTTATTATGCAGGAATAAGCTTGGTATGACACCCACACCTCCCAACCGGTTCCAAGTTGTGCCTATAATTTTCCTAACCTCCCTAAGGTACACCAAAGGTCAAGTCCAAGTGCACAGGAGATCAGGAGGCAATGTGACAAAGGTCAGCTCAGAAGTCCTTCACATTGGCTACTCCACCTTGGTTTAACTCATCTTTGAAGAAGAATTCCATTATGAAACTCTGGCTATTTCATTTTCAACTTAGTTTGATGGTACTGTTTAAAATAATTGAATATATGTATCTATTTTGATATAATTTAACATAAAGTGGTGTTCTTTGAAATTTTTTATTTGGGGTCGATCTGGTACAGAGAAAAAATGCTCATTGGTACATTTTGATGTGGTATTTGAGAGATCTGTATAAAATTTTATAGTTCATGAAATTATTTCAACATGGAACATACCCAAAAATATTATGTTCAACTTAAAATTTAAAAGTACAAACATTTCTCAGAATGAGCTTGGCATCCCTTAATAGTAACATGATAATTGTCGTCATTGTTTCTCATGCTATAACTTTATATCAAACATTACAACTCCTTGCATTATGTCATTTTGATTTATAATACCACAAACTGACTACCATCCTACTAAACAGGAAATTGAGATATACTGATATGAAGTAACTAACTGTTCATGGAGAGCCAGATCATAAGGGATAGAATCAAAACTCACATCCGTTCTCATTAACCTTCAAGATTATGCACCTAGCCATTAAGCCATATTGCATCTTCATACACTCATCACACAGCATCAGGAGGCTACATGAGAAAGAAAATCTCTTTCTGAGGAATCTTCCTGGTTTGCCAAAAATTCGGCTGGGTGACAGTGCTCTGAGACATCTGTTACTCTCTGTCATTAGACCAACCATCATAATCACACACCCACTGTAATGCTCAAAGATGTTCAGGGCTGACCCTGCAGAGCTCTTAGTCATCCTATTGCTGTGTTTGTATCTTGTTCAAGAAATTTTGTGTTGTAAGATGATGGAGGAAAGAAAAACATAGTCTTTAGAATCACAGAATTTTAGAGCTGTAATTATAGATAATCTAATGCAGTTATTCTGTTTCTTTTTTGGCAGAAGTGGTGTGTGGGGCTTTCCTTGGAGAATCTGGAGAAGGATAAGGCAGTAGATAGGGTTGTTACAACCTCCCCCAGCTGATCTCTGTGAACTGGGAGGGAGGTGATGCCAAGTTCAGCAGGAGCCAGGGGCTACTCCCCCAGTGATATCCCCTCTTCCTACCCAGTGGTGGCCAGAATGGGGACACACCAGACAAACATTTATGGTCAAGAACAAGAGGCTCTGATTCTTCTTAAAATTTCCCTCCATGGTTTTGTTGGTGCATTATAGCTGCACATATTGATGGGATTTGTTATTGCTATTTGTGCATGCACACAATGTGACAAAATAATTTGGACACTATAGACTCCGATTCTTTTGCTTTTATTATGGAGTTGAGTTATTTACAATCATAAATGTGTATAAAGTAGCCCTTAAACCACAACAACCCCACATCACCCTCACCCTAGTCTCTTGATTGTTCTACATTTTGCCCCTACAAACAATATAAATGTTTCTCTCTATATATACATCTATATCTATATATCCATCCATATATATATGATTGTGATTTTTCCAGAATTAAATGATTCAATAAGTATTATTTGGCTTCTTGGGGAGGGGGAAAAGAGTATGCTACATGGCCCATTGTCTCCCTAGGTCCTCCCCATTCTCCCTGCCTCTCCCATCTCCCCTCCACCCTCAAACATATCTATGGTTCCCCTGGATTATGTGTTCCTTTGACTCTGGTGGATCTAATACATGAGTCTGATGACCTTTCACCAAAGCCTGGGTTTTGCTGTAGCCTGCACAAATGAGGGAAAACATTCAACAGTTGAGACTCTGTTTGTCTAACTTCACTCAGCATAATTTCTTCCAGTTCTAACCATTGACCTTCAAAGACCACAATATCAGTGTACTAGCTGAGTAGAACTCCTTTGTGTATATGTATCACAGCTCTTGGATCCATTCATGCAGTGAGGGGCTTCTGGGTTGGTTTCATAACTTAGCTACTGCAAATTGAGCTGTTATGAACATAGATTTTGCTGTGTCACTGTAATGTGCTGATTCTAGCTCCTCAGAGAAAATACCTAGAAGAGGGATAGCTGGTCCGTACAGTGGATCCAACCCTAAGTTTTTTGATGAGTCTCCACACTGCTTTCCAGAGCAGCTGTTCCAATCTGCAGTTCCACCAACAGTGTGCTAGTGTTCCTATCTCCCTACAACCCCTCCAGAATCTGTTCCTGTTTATATTCATCATTGCCAATCTGACTGGAGTGAGGTAAAATCTTAATGCAGTTTTGATTTGCAATTCTCTGATTACTACTGATTTAGAACAATTTCTCATGTGTTCATTGGCTTGCTCGGTTTCCTCTGCTGAGAAGTTTCTGTTAGCTCTCTGGCCCATTTATTGATTGAATTGCTTGTGTTTTTGACATTAAGTTTTCTGAATTCTTTGTAAATTTTAGATTTGAGTCCTATGTTGGAGGAATCACAGACCATGATATCTCCCATTCTGTAGGTGCTTTCTAGACAGTTTTGACCAACTCCTTCGCTGAGCAAAAGCTTTTCATTTTAATGCCATCCAAGTCACTGATCTTGACTTTAATTCTTTGGCTTTGGGAGTCTTGTTGAAAAGTTGTTGCCTACTCCCATAAGCTAGAGTATTGCTCCTAATTTTTCTTCTAGTAGTTGTATAGTAGCTGGTTTAGTTCCTGGTTCTTTAATCCATTTTGATTTGATTTTTGTGCAAGGTAAGAGATAAGGATCTAATAACTGTCTGCAAGTGGCTGTCCTTTTTGTCCAGCACCATTTGCTGAATAAGCTCTCCTCCAGGTTATATTTTGATCCCTTTTGTCAAAGATCATATGTTTAAAGATTTGTGATTTTTTTTCTCCGAGTCTTCTATTCCATTGGTCTTCATGCCTATTTTGATACCAATGCCATGCTGTTTTCTTTACCTCAGCTCTATAGTATAATTTTAGATCTGGCATAGCAAAACCACCTGTTTCATCTTTCTTGCTTAGTAATGTTTTGGATATTCTGGGTTTCTTGTTATTCCAAATGAATTTCAGAATTACTTTTTCAATATCAGTAACATTGACATTGGTATCTTGATGGGGATTGCACTGAATCTGTATAATACTTTTGGCACACTGGCCATTTTTCTTATATTAACTCTGCCTAACCAAGAGCATGGAACATCTCTCCATCTTCTCAGGTCTTCTTCAATTTCATTCTTCAATGTTCACTTATTTTCATTGTAGATGTCTTTTACTTCCCTTGTTAATTGACAAGTATTTTATTCTTTTTGAGGATCTTGTGAATGGTAGTGATTTCCTTATATGCTCTTCTTCCTTTTACTTTTAGTGTACAGGAAAATTGTTGATCTTATAGCCTACCAAAATGCTGTTTATAAGCTCAAGCTAGTTTCTGGTGGAGTTTTTTGGATCTTCCAGATACAGAATCACATCATTAGCAGAAAAGGATAGTTTGACTTCCTCCCTTCTTATTTTCATACCTTTGATTTCCTCCTCTTGCCTGATTGCTCCAGCCACAGTCTCAAGGACTATATTGAGTAAAAGAGGTGAGAGCAGGCAGCCTTGTCTTGTCCCCAAGTTTAGTGGAAATGCTTTCAGGTTTTCTCTGTTTAGTATTCTACTAGCTGAGGGTTTGTCATATATGGCCTTTACAAAGTTGATAAGTTCTTTGATCCCTATTTTCTCTAGAGTTTTGAGCATAAATGGGTGCTGGATTTTATCAAAGGCCTTTTATTGCATCAGTTGAGATGATCTTATGGTTTTTGTTCTTAATTCTGTTTAAATGATGAAACATATTCATTGATTTGCATATGTCGAACAAACTTTGCATCCCTGTAATGAAGCCCACTTGATTGTGATGAATTCTCTTCTTGATAAGTTTTTGAATGTGGTTTGCTAGAACCTTATTAAGTATCTTTGCATTGATGTTAATGAGGGATATTGGTCTATAGTTTACTTTTTTTTATGTGTCTTTGTGGGGTTTTGGTATCAGTGCCTCCTAAAAAGTGTTTGGGAGAGTTCTCTCTTTTTCAATTTCTTGGAATAGCTTAATAAAGCAAGGTGTTAACTCCTTCTCATAGATGTGGTAAAACTCAAAGGGGAATCCATAAAGTCCTGGGCTTTTCTTCTTTGAAAGGCTTTTAATTGCTACATGGATTTTAGTACTGTTTAGGATTTCAATAACACTGTTTCAATTTATGGATGTAGTATGTGTCTAGAATGTGTCCATGTTTTCCAGATTATCAAATTTAGAGGAGTATATTTTTCAAAATGTGTTCTGATAATCTATTGGACTTCTATGACGTCAGTGGTGATTGCTCCCTTTTCATTGGTAATGGTGTTGATTTGATTCAATTCCTTCCTTCATTTAGTGAGATTGGCTAGAGGATCTGTCAATTTTATTTATTTTTTCAAAGAACCAGTTCTTTGCTTCGTTGATTCTTTTTATTTTATTTTTTGTTGTTTATTTGTTTTTCTACATTTCCTTGATTTCAGATCTGATCTTGATTATTTCTTATCTTCTGCTGGCTTTCGGATTAGATTGTTCTTCCTTTTGTAGAGATTTGAGGTGAAGCATAAGCTTATATATTCAAGATATCTGCTGATGTTTAATGTATGCATTTAATGCTATAAATTTTCCCCATAAGAATGCTTTCATGCTGTCCCAGAAGTTTCAATATATTGTTTCTTCATTCTCATTTGCTTCCAAGAATTTCTCAGTTTCTGCTCTCATGTCTTCGTGGATCCATTCTTCATTTAACAGGGTATTATTCAATTTACATGTATATGTATGTTTTCTGTCATAATTTTTTCTGTTAATTGCTAGGGTGATAGCATGATATTCTTATAGGACATATAGAATAGTATCTACTTTGTTATATTTGCTGATATTTCCTTTGTGAACTAAAATATGATCTATTTTGGAGACGGATCCATGTTCTGTTGAGAAAAAGGTTAAACTCATCCAATTTGGGGGGAACATTCTATAGACATCCGTTAAGTCAATTTGATTTATGGAGCTGCTTTGCCTGGAGATCTCTTTATTGTTGTTGTTTTCTTTGAAGATATGTCTATTGGAGATAGAGGAGTATTAAAAACTCCCAGTATTATCATTCAGAGGTTCACAAATGTTGGTGTTTGGAGAGTATACGTCTCCTGTGGTTATATTTTCCTGTTGTATTGTTCCCTTTATAATATATAGTGGCCTTCTTTATCTCTTCTGATTAGTTTGTTTGTAATCGACTTTTTTGGACATAAGTACAACAACACCAGCTTGCTTTCTTGGGCTGAATGCCTGGTAGATTTTTTTCCCATTATTTCACCCTCAATCTGTAGATGTCATTGGCTGTAAGGTGGGTCTCCTGTAGGCAGCATATTGTTGGATTTTTGTCTTGTGATCCAATCTGCTAATCTGTGTCTTTTAATTGGTTTATTGAGACAATTACCATTCAGTGTTAGAATAGTTATGTGGTTGTTTTCAAACTCATCCTGTTTTATTGCCAAATTCTATGCTGTCTTGGTTATCTATTGATAGTGTGTACTTTTATTGAATGTCCTCTGTTTATGGATTTTGAGGATTATTTGATTGTTCTCTCTAGAATTTGTCATTGAGGATTCTTTGTAATGCTGGTTTTCTGTTCATGAATGCTGCAAGTTTGATATCATGAAATGTTCTTATTTCCCTCTCAAATCTGAAGCTGAATTTTGCTGGGTATAGTATTCTTGGCTGCATGTTGCTTTCATGCAGATGTTGAAAGACCTTCCATGATACTCTTGCTTCCACAGTCTGAGCTGAAAAGTCATGTGTAATTCTTATTGGTTTGCCTCTAAATGTGTTTTGGCATTTCTCCCTTGCAGATTGTAAGATTCTTTCCTTGATTTCCCTGTTGTACATTGTGAATATGATGTTTCAGTGAGCTTTTCATTTGATTAGGCCTATTGTGTGTCCTGTACCCTTCCTGCATGAACATTTCTGAGTCTATAGTGAAAAGGAGAAAATGTTTTATTTATATTGGGATGGACCCAATATATCTGGACTTGAGAGGTATGTGCAATGGCTCAGCAGTGTCTGGGTGTGAGGTCATGGGGGTGTCCTGCATGCTGTTGGGGCTGGAGCCCAGAACACATTTAGCAGCAGGATGGAATCAGGGTCCCAAGACTATGATTCTTGAGGGTGAAAGCAAAGGAACAGCTCTGTGGCTGCACAATGGGTGCTACAGCACAGCAGTAGTACACAGAGTGATGGAGCACAGCATTCAGAGACAGCATTTAGAAGGGACAGCTGAATGGACTGGTGCTCAGCAGTGCCCTTGATTCCACAGGTTGCACAGGGGCAGATTGTGCAAGTTTGGATTTTAAGCCAGAATAAATCCTTCTATAAGTCTCAGTTACTGTTGGGTGTGGTGGCATGTGCCTGTAATCTTAGTGACTTGGGAAGCTAAGGATGGATGATTGTAAGTTTGAGGCCAGCCTCAGCAACTTAACAAGGCCTTAAGCAACTTAGCAATACCCTGCCTCAAAATAAAAATTAAAAAGGACTGAGGATGTGGCTCAGTGGCTCAGTGCCCCTGGTTCAATTTCCAATACAAAAAAAAAAAAAAGAAATAAAAAATAAATCCCAGTTACTGAAGTTGTTTTCTGCCATTTGTAATCAAGAATTTTAACTGGTTAGGCAGAATCAATATAATCAAAATGGCCATTCTACCAAAATTCCTATATAGTTTCAATGCAATTCCCATCAAGACCCCAGTGACCTTCTTCATGGATATAGAAAAAGCAATTCTCAAATTCATTTAGAATAATGGAAGGCTCAGAATAGCCAAAACATGACTAAGCAAGAAACAGGAAGCAGGAGGCATCACAATTCGTGACCTGAAATAATACTATAGGGCTATAGTAACAAAAACAGCATGGTATTGGTATCAAGGCAGAAATGAAGACCAATGGAACAGAATAGAAGATACAGAGATGAAACCTCAAATCTTTAACCATCTGATTTTTGACAAAGGGGGCAAAAGCATAGTGTTGAAGAAGGACAGCCTGTTCAACAAATGGTGTTGGATGAACTGGACAGCCATATGCAGACAACTGAAATTAGATCCTTATCTCTAACCCTGCACAAGAATCAAATCTAAATGGTTCAAAGATCTGGATGTTAAACCAACAACTATATAATTGCTTGAAGAAAAAACAGGATCAACACTCCATGACATAGATGTCAGCAACACCTTCCTTAACAAGACTCCCATAGCACAAGAATTAAAGCCAAGAATAAATGAGTGGGATGCCATTAAACTGAAAAGCTTTTGCACAGACAAATAATTAGTCAAGAGTGTCAAGAAAGAACCTACAGAATGGGAGAAAATCTTTGCCTGCCACACCTCTGACAGAGGGCTAATATCCAGCATATACAATAAACTAAAAAACCTGAAGACCAGGGGCTGGAGCAGTGGCTCAGTGATTACAGCACTTGCCTGGCATGAGCAAGTACACAGGTTCAAATCTCAACATCCATGTACACAACTAAGTATCAGAGCAATGAAAGCCATGTGAAAGACTAAATAAAAATTGATTCTCTAGCTCTCTCCCTCCCTCTCTCTCTCTCTCTCTCTCTCCTTTTCTCTTAAAAAAAAGCTGAACACCAAAAACAGAAATAACACAATAAATAAATGGGCTAGGGAACTAAATAGAAACTTCTCAACAGAGGAAATCCAAAAAGCCCATAAATATATGAGAAAATGTTCTACATCACTTGCAATCAGAAAGAAATGCAAATCAAAACTTCACTCAGATTCCACCTCACTCCTGTCAGAGTGGCAAAAATGAAGAATACAAGCAATAACAGATGCTGGAGGGGTTGTGGGAAGAAAGTAACACTATTACACTGCTGGTGGGACTGCTAGCTTGTACAGCCACTCTGGAAATCAGTATGGACACTCCTCAAAAAACTAGGTTTTCTCATGGGACCACCTTTTGACCTAGCTATCCCACTCCTGGGTGTTTTCCCAAAAGAGCTAGAATTGGCACACTACAGAGGCACAGCTACATCAACTTTTATAGCAGTTCAAATTACTATTAGCTAAACTTTGGAACCAACCCTGATGCACCTCACTGGATGAGTCGATTCAAAAATTGTGGTACATACTTACAATGGAGTTCTACTCTGCTGTTAGAGGAAATGATATCATGGCATTTGCAGCCAATTGGATGGAAATGGAAGAAATTATGCTGAGTGAAATATCTCAAACTCAGAGACTCAAGGGCTGAATGTTTTCTCTCATAAATGGAAGCTAATATACAATCGGAAACAGATTGAAAGTTGGCTAAGCTAAATAATAACTTCAACAATGGTGAATTTTTACTTGAGCAGGGGCAATCATGGCTATGATGTTGGGGGGTGAAGGGAAGGGAGCAGGGAAGAGAGGGAGGGATTATGGGGGATATCAAGGCAGCTGGAGGGAGGGAGTATGGAGGTTATCAATCCAGCTGGGATCCCTCAACATCCATGAGAAGCCCAACTAACACGGAGGTAAAGTAGGGGAGACATGGGAACAAGGAGAACTCAAAGGGGGTAGATCATGAACTGGAATCAGCCTTGGCTTGCTCTGTCAATATCCATGTGTTCATGAATGTATAACGACTCCCTCCATTACGTAAGACTATGTTGAACGAATAAAAGAAAAACAACAACAACAACAAAAAACCTTAACTGGGGGAAAGTAGGGTGGAGTTTCAGAGATGTTGTTTCCAATCTACCAATTTTCAGTTAAATAGGAGTTCAAGAGATCTATTGAACACCACAGTGACTACAGTTAAAAAAATGCACTGAATTTTGAAAATCACAGAGTAGAATTTAAGTGTCTCACCATTAAAATTGTTGATGAGCAGCAGTTTTTGTGATAAGCAACAACAATTGTTGTGAAGTCTTATGCACGCTAATTAGTTTAGCCATTCCATAACTATACCTACTTCAAAACATGTTGTGCACAATAAAAAAGTATATAATATAGATATAGATATAGATTTATAGATTTATCAATCAAAAATTTTAATTTAATTTTAAAAGAAACCCTAACTGGAAAAACATAATGGTACTTTTTAAATATATAAATGTCAGTAGGATCCATGACTTCCCTCTTATTTATGTAATATGTGGGATGAGGAAACTGAAGTGAGCCTGGGTTCAGTAACTTGCGTAAGGTCACCTAACTGGATACTAGCTAGTGTTGAAGTTAGGTTTTCTCATGGCGTAAGCTCTCTGACCATCATCAGGGTAGATATGTGAATAATTCCAGCAATGCAGACTGTGGAGGGAAAGAGCCAAACTCTAGGCCATCAGCAGCGTGGACTTGATGGTTTATAGTTTATAATTCCTTCATGCACAGAGATGGGAACCACCACTATCAATCATATCATTCCTGAGAGCTGACACGTTCCCAGTTATAGATAGGTCAGACCAGTTCTCACATTTCAGGTCCTATGTGTCTATGATGAAAAATTTATTCACATTTAAACATATACAGCAAATCTTCTGTATATGCGTCATTGGCCTCTGTGCCTTTTTAAAAGAGTGAACTAATTTTGGCATCTGTGTTGAGATACAACCTTTTGATTGTTTTCATCATTGATGGTTTCTGTCTTTCATATTTATCATATAAAGATGGGCATTAAAGTGTTAACATTCTCTTTTCCTATGGATTGTAATCCACATATCTTTTCCAAGTGTCAGAGAATAATCAACCTTTCGCAAATCTTTTTTGATCTGAACCTGAGTTTAATTTTCTTATTTTTAAGTTATCTTAAGGCAAGTATTAGCTGAATTAACTTTATGCATGCCACTGTAGTATACTTTATAGGATATGGTGGCCTCTGATGGAGAGTCAAAAAAAATCAGAAAAAGCTAATTTTTTTTTGTAATGAGATAAAAAGAACCAATTCCTCAAGCAGTCAGTATTTTAAAGTATATTATTTTGCTGTCTTAATTCGTAAGTTCTATCACTACCAAAAATCTCTATCCACTTAGGTTCAGAAACTATCATATGCCTGCCAGGTAAATTTCCAGCCATCTTTCAAAGTTTCATGTAAATTTCACCAAATCCATGACACTTCACCCTCTTATCCACACTCACAAATCCAGGAATATTTGTATTGGTGCATTACAGTCTTACATAATAATGGGATTCATCCCTGCACAACTCAGGATTTGGTCTGTTTCAATCCCGCAAACTTATCCTTTCCCTCTCCTCCTCTCTCCCCAAATCCCCTTCCTTTAGTCTACAGGTCTCTTCTGTTCTCACAAGGTCTCTTTTCTTTCTTTTTTCTCTCTAACTTACACACGTGAGAGAAAACATATGACCCCTGTCTTCCTGAGTTTCTCTGGTGTCACTTAGTATAATGGTCTCCAGTTCCGTCCATTTTTCCTCAGTAACTTTGTTCTTTATGGCTGAACAAAACTCCAGATTTACTGTATTTTCTTTATCCAGTCATCAAAATACCAATATCAATTCACTTCTTACATGTCTTCATAAGGTTCTGAATCAATATTCATTGAACGTAAGCACTAAACAAGAACCATGTATAAATAGTTTACTAATGTTCACATAATATGTGAGCTTTAATGGTAGGATTCAAATTTGAAATAGGATTTTTCTCACAGAACACATATGCATTTCCAATTGCTTGAATACCTTCATTTGCATTTCCCATAGTTAAATAAAGTAAACGTGTCCCCAGATCATGCACAAGCCCTCTCTTTATAGGTCCTTTGACTGGGAGAATATCACCATCACCCAATCTGTCACTATCTCCAAGAGTGGATGGCATATTTGATTCTTTCCTTCTTTTGTTTAACCATTCTCCTTTCAATTAGAAATTTCACAAAATCCACCTCCTTAAAACACACATCTGATTATTCTAACAATGTATTCTATTTTTAAAACTGAGAGTAGATTTTAAGTGGTCTCATCACAAAACATTGTTGTCTGGGAGGTCACATCTATGTTAATTAGCTTGGTTTAGCCATTCCATAATGCATACATATTTTAAAACATTATGTTGTACAAAATACATGTGTACAATTTGCATAGATCTTTCTGATGGCCCCAGTGAACTTCAAAGCAAAGATCAAATTCCTCAACAGAGTTGAGGGCACTAAAGTGACCTCTTTTACTCTGGATTGTAATCCACATATCTTTTCCAAGTGTCAGAGAATAATCAACCATTTGCAAATCCTTTTTGATCAGTACCTGTTGGATTTTAATTTTCCTATTTTTAAGTCATCTTAAGGCATCTTGATCTATTTTGCTTTTTCCAAGTGCAGAGCCATCGATGGTCCTGCACTCAAGTTCCTGACTTCCCCCGTGCCTGCCTTCCTTTCCTGTGTTCTGCATTCCTCCACCCTCCCTGTAAAGTCCTACCCAAACAATCCAATTACCTCCATGAAGTCTTCCTTGCCAGTTCTGTTTCCCTGTGGGGCAGAATGGCTCCCTCTCTCTGAGCCATAGTACTTCATCCACACCACTAATTGAACATAAGTTTTATATTAGGTAACTTAGAGTCTGAACCTCTCATTAATAGGGAGATCTTTATGGTCCAAATCAGCAGTGAAGTTTCCCACTGATGAAATGGAAAGATTCTGATATATAGTTTTGTTGTTTTTTTTCTTTTTAAGACAAGAATCCAAGCCCAAGTTCCTTCCTTCATACTAAATGGTATGACTACAATTATTTTAATAATGTGGGGTTATAACAGTGTCTTCTCAAATAACTGGAAAATTAATATTCTTATGAATAAGAGCAAAAGATTTTTCAAGTTTGCATTTCAAGCACTAATAAGTGCTATTTTATACCCCTTATTGAGAAGAAAATCTCAATAGTGAACAGCGACACTCAAAGAATTAAAAATAAATCAAGTCGTTTGTAGGACAATTATGGAATAAAGAGAAAGGATCATGGGGATAGCTATGTGAGGGAAACAATTCTGTCGTCAGCAATGTTAAAGCAAAACTTGTCTGAAATTCACTCTGTACTGGTTGTGTACTCCTATCAACTTTTAATAATGTAGATGATCTTTAAGAAAAATCATTTCAATGATTTATAAATAACAAAAAACCCTGTAAAATATGTTTTAAGGCTCATTATACACTAGCAAAGGTATCTAATGAACTAAGGCAGATATCTACAGGGTTAATGAAAATACATTTTACACATTTCACATTTAAGACTTTATTTATGTAAAATATAGAAAAGTTTTAAGTCAACACATTGACAAAATGCATAGTTTATAGCTGTGTGCATAGCTAAAATATCTAATTCAATTTACATCTCTTTAATTAATTTAAATTTATATTTTCCCTCAATCATTAAGATTTAAAATTAAGATAAACATCTTCTTTCAAAGGTGTGCATATGTTTGCCTTACAGTACATTTTCCCACAAGAACTAAATTGAATTTAAACAACTTAATAAATTTTCTCAAAAATATTTCTTACATAAAATTTAACAACTACTTCTTAAGGATCACTTTTGCAAAGTACTTGATTAGATATGAGAGTATACTTCTAAATAAAAGATATATATTATAATCTCTCTTCTATGAATCATGTTTCATTTCTCTAGGTATTAATTATAAATACAAATGTGGAAAATGAATATATTTTCAAATACTAAATATGTATTGAGTGATATTACGGAATTCATAATAAAAATTGCTATTAGTATGAAATAATACAATTAATATCAGTATATGAAAGATCAAAAGATTTTTTTATTTTATTCAGAAATTTATTTGTTGAACAATCAAACAAGCTTCTAATTAAATAATATATATATATATATATATATATATATAAATTCTGAAAATTAGATTTACCCCC
>PVKS010026184.1:0-28986 GCA_004027875.1 Aplodontia rufa | reverse complement strand
AAAAAAAAAAAAAAACAAAAAACAAAAAAAAAAAAAAAACAAGGCTCCAGGCAGAAATAGCTTCCTGGAAGAAGGTGGTGGTAATTGAACCAATCCTTGACGTGTAAGGAAGAAGAACCCAGATACTTAGCTTGCTTCCACACAGGGAATCTCAATTCAAAGATCCAGAAGAAGCTTTTCAAAGATTAATAATCAAACTAGAAGAGGTTCACCTCAAACCCAAAACTACCCTAGCAAAGAGCCCACAGTCAGGGAGCAGGGTGAAAATCTAAAATAAATTATCAATGATCTGATAACTAAAAGGAAAAATGAACTCAGAGAAGATTTAATGAAGGGACTAAGTGAGAAAATTCGAGATGAAAAGCTCTGTTATTAAAGAAATAGACATACTGAAAAAGCAAGTAGCAGAGCTAAAAACTGCAATCAATCACATCAGAGGAACTGTGGAAGAGTTTAATAATGGACTAACTTAGATAGAAAACAGAACCTCAGCTATTGGAGAAAGAACTTCTGACAATAACGACAGACTGAGAAAACTTGAGCGCATGGATGACAACAAAGAAAAAAACTCACATAACATGAGCAGAATTTTCAAAATGATTGGGATGGAATTAGAAGAAATAACCTAAGAGTAATTGGAATACAGGAAGAAATTAAAACACAAACGACTGGTATAAGGAACATTCTCAAGGAAATAGTTAAAGAAAAATTTTCCCATATTAAAACAGAGTCAGATGTGCTCATTCAGGAAGTGTACAGGACCCTCAATAAGCCTAATCAAACAAGAAGCTCACCAAGACACATCATATTCAAAAGGTACAATAGGGAAATCAAGGAAAGAATATTAAAAGCTGCAAGGAGAAACACAAAATCACATTCAGTGGCAAACCAATAAGGATTACCTCTAAATTTTGAGCTCAGACTCTAGAAGCAAGAAGATCCTAGAAGATCTTTCAATGTCTGAATGACCACAACACGCAGTCAATAATACTATATCCACCAAAACTCTGCATCAAATTTGATGGGGGAAATATGAACTTTTCATGATAAGATAAAACTTGCAGCATTCATGAACAGAAAGCCAGCATTACAAAGAATTGTCAAATATTAACTCCAGATAGAATAAGCAAACACTCCTCAAAACTCACAAACAGAGGAAATTCAATAAAGGTACACGCTATCAATAGATAACCAGGATAGCTCAGAACTTACTGATAAAACACAATGACTATGCATTTATATGACTATGCATTTATATGGCTTATATGCGCAAAATATAGAAGAATCAAGAGACTGAGGTGTGAGAGATGGGGAGGTAATTCTGGTTTAAGAACATATACATATCATATTATTACTTTATATGCATTTATGATTGTACAATGACTCACTCCTTAATAAAAAAATAAAAAAGACCATATGTAACCAAAAAAAGAAAGAATTTTAAGAATGTAAGAGTCACCTAAGCCTCCAATTATTGAAAACCACTGACTTAGTGGAAGTCCACTCACATGAATAAATGAGCAGTTGGAAGTATTTCCTTCTCAGATGGTTTTTTTTAGTATTTATTCTCCCAGACTTATGAATAACAATACTGTTCTTATCTACTACTTATGATTTCCATTTTGGGAATGGTTTCTGTGATTTTCACAAGCACTCCATATATTATCACATTTAATCTTGATACAACCATGTGCATTGTCCTCATTTTGCAAACAAGGAAAATGAGGGTGGATGATGTTAAATCATAGAACTGGAATTCAATCTAAGGCCTCCTGATTCAAAAGCCCATACTCATTCTACTACTTCATGGTCAAGGTAAAATGATGGAATGACACCCTCTAGGAATAGAAGTTGCTTTTCTAGTATGTTTGTTCCAAAGGACTAGCCTTCAGAATAGGAAAGGGATGGAGGAAGCGGCAGTGTTGCACTGAGGCCTACAGATGCCTGGAACAGCCTTGGAAGTTTCCTTCACTCTACCTGGAAGATGGAGGAGGACAAGGAGGGGAAGGTTTAGGAGTCGGGTTAGCCTCCCCTTTTGCCAAAGGTCTGAAGATTACAGATGGAGGAATAGGTGCACAATGAACAAAGACTTAGCATATTACATGCACAAAAGAAAGAGGGCAGTATTGCTATGCCTTGGGAAAGCAAACATAGACTTCTGCAATCCTAAGACCCTTTAGGGAACAATGCAAGGTCAAAAAAGCTTTCATAATACTTGATCATTATTTCACTTATTCACTTTTTTTTTCTTATGCACATACAGTGGAGTTTTCCAGAGGATACATGATCATGTGATATTGCAACAGATAGAATTGACAGAAGCAGATACGAGAATCTAGCAGTCTTCTGTTATGTCTAATAGTGAAGAGGTGAATGCAAAAACAATGCTAATTGTTTCACTAACATTTTTCTCCTTTGGTTCTTGAAAAAATAGTTCATCTTCATAAATTTATTTTATGTTAACATGAAATGAGCTAATTACTTTAATAAATGAGCTAATAAATATTTTTGTTTAATTTTATCAGTTTTAATTTCTAATACACAAATATCAATGGATCAATCTGACATAAAAACTCTTTGGGAATCTCAAAACTTTTGAGTGTGGAGCCATCCTTACATCAAAAAGTTTAAGATTCACCGTCTGATAAAACCACTTAAAGATGACTAAGTTGAGGCCCACAGAGTGATAAGAAATTACCCAAAGTAACTACTTTAGGGGAAAGCTCAGACTCAAAGCCAGGGGTTCACAGTCCAGATATTTCCATAACATTCTGACTCTCTTTCACCATAAGTCTAAGTGAAACCTTCCTTTGTTTCTTCATCATATCTGCTTACTGCAACTAGTGTTCCCAAAGGCATATCACTTTTTGTTCTTATGCAAACACATCTAGGGGCTAGAGAGGTGACTCAGCAGTAAATGTTTTCCAACAAGCATAAGAACACAGGTTTGAAAACCAGACCATGTACACAACTGAGTATCAGAAAAGCAGAAACCAGACGAAAAAATAAAATGAAATTGATTCTCTTTTTTTCTCTGTCACATTCTCTCTCTCTCTCTCTCTCTCTTTTAAGAAAGATGGGACAGTGAGAGAGAAAGAGAGAGGGAGAGAAAAGCAATTTTTATTTAGTTTTCATGTGACTTTCATTCCTCTGACACTTTGTTGTGTACGCGGTGTTGGGGTTTGAACTCCTGTACTAGCTCAAGCGAGGCAAGTGCTGTAACTGCCAAGCCACCACTCCAGCCCTTGTTCTCTCTTTTTAGAAAAAAAAAAAAAAGGCCAGATTTTATTTATAAATAGGGACCACCACTTCATAAGTCAAATTGACCTGTCCCTCTTCAACACAGATGATCTCTCCTTCCTCATCTGGTTTAGAACTACTCTAAAGATAACTCATTCTCGTCCTAGAAGCTGATAATCAAAAACAGACTTCGAACTTTTCTTTTTATTATTATTTCAAGGGTGATCCTCATGGAGTTTTACCCTTGCAGCTCCATTTCTAAATTCTGTTCTCTTCCTTAATGACCCTGCAAGGCACTGTATGAGCATGAATTGAGCATTTCTATAAATGAACTCTGGAAAGTTTAACCTACGTTAAGATTACTTAGAACAAGAGGTACCTAGAAGAATGGCACATGCTAGTCTGTAAGATGACCAGCAAACAACTTATGTGCTCTGGGAAGAAAGGATACCATTGCTGTGGATGCTGGTGGATGGACTAGATCTATTGGGGAAAGAAATTTTTTTCTTCATTTTAGTGCCTAAGAAAATAAATATAAAAGAACCATAAAATGATTCTAAAGACATATTTTTTTTAAGTTAGCAACAAGATTAACTTCCTATAAGGTATGGGTTCATTTGAATGTTGAGACTAATTACTTAATATTTACCAATTACCCAGTTATCTATCCCAGCAACACTGTTGAATTAGGAAACATAAGGAGTACCTCTAATACAAGTTTTTTCTATACGCTGCTGCCCTCTTGTACAAGGCAGTGTATCTCCCAATCTGACCGTCTCTGATCTCAGGGATTTGCCACAGTTCTCTCTTGGCACCTCAGTTTATGAATAATCATAGTTATTGAAAAATGGAACTGTCCAATGGTTTATCTCTGATGGGTCATGCTCCCTATCTGGGTAATGCATCTCATGAACAAATAATGCACAAAATTTCCTTGATAATTCTTTGTAAATTTTCTTATTCTGACTTTAAGCTTTTTTTAATTTAGTATATTTTATGGGGACATATTGCTTGATGGTTTGTGGGAGATAATGCCATTGACACATGAAGAACTTGAATCCAAACCCTTGTTCATCCTGCCTAGAGTCCTCTAGATGGTTCAATTACTAATTTCAACAGCTAAATGCCAATCTGAAAGTGCTGTGCTTTGGGTATGTTACCTGGAACTCATTTGTTGAAAACATAGTTCCCAAAGTCATATGTTGATATTTGGAAGTGAGGCCTTTGAGAGGGAATTAGTATTTGATAAAACCATCAGGGTGGAGCCTCTGTAACAGCATTAATGGTTTTATAAGAAAAGGAAGCGAGATCCAAGCTAGCACACCTGCTCTGGCTTACTGTGTCTGCCATGTTATTGTGCAGCACCAAAGCACTCACAGATACTGGTTTCTTACTCTTGGATGTCCCACCCTCTAGAACTGTGAGCTGAATAAACCTCTATTATAAACCACCCAGTCTGTGGTATTGTTACATCATCAGAGGAAAGAATTAAGCATTTATATTTGCTATTAATTAGTTTTTTCCCCAATGTTTAGATGCTTGTAGGAGAGTAGCGTGGTGGTGAAGATGGCTCATCATTTCGGTCAGGTCATTAAAGCTTCAGCATAATCTGGCCAAGACTCCTACCTACCAGAGAGGCAAACTTAGAAGAGCATTTCTCCAGGGGCCACCTCTACAGAGCACTGACTCATGCAACAGAAGAACATGGAGATTGAGTGCCTGCACCCATACTCTGCTAGGGTCAATTTGCCTGTCCTTGCTTCTTGTTTCCTACCAGACTTTCCAAAGATGTTTCACTTAACAAGAAGCATTTATTACTGTGGACATTGAACTAATGAAACAAAACATGGAAATTCAATGTTTAGAATTTTTTAAACCATTTCCATATTTAAGTCAACAGTTGGGCGAAAAGTACTTTAAAGCACAAACTGAGCAGCAATCATGTTGTAAACATAAGACGTTTCTAGATAAACAATGAATTTCTAGGGACACTAACCCAGTGGGTATGCCAATGGAGACTATAAGAGTCACATTTGGGAATCAAATTAGATCATATAGAACCTCCTCTGCAGCAGAGGGTAGAGGTAGAAACAACTGACACTCCATTTCAAATCCACTTTTCATTTATCATTAACAGAACTGATGCACCTAGGCTTGATGGATGAAGGTAACTTATGTCTTTATCTTAAATGTTTCACAATTAAAGACCTCTGAGAACAGCAAGGCTTCCTAGGTGGTCTCTGGGTAACACATGCGCATTCTGTAGACAACTCCAAGGCACCTGGCATGATTGCTTAAGGACTTTGCCAGATAGCAAATGCTGCAGATGGAAAATGTGACCCTTAACACATTGGCACGTGGTGGCGGTCACTGCCAACCGAGGAGAGAAAATAAGAGGAGAATGTAGGTAAGTGGGTTTCTGCAAGGCACAACCTGTAGGAATTAAGGTTGAGACCCAAAACTGAAATGTTAATATCAACCCCCAACCACCCAAAATAAATTCACTTTGAATTCTCTATTTCTCATATTGGGGTATAAAAGGTTTAAAACAATATGTTTGCTAATCTTACAGCAGAGGAAAATGTAGCTTCCCCCGACTCCTTAAAACAAATTCTCTGGTTCTTTGTGCATTTTCCTTAAAAATAATTCTATGCTTTATTCACAAAGAATTATACATGACTTGAGATTCCAGTGTATTATTTGGGGTGGGAAAAACTGGCAAGTGAAGCCTGAAGCAGCACATTTTTGCAATTATCTCTCCTTTGCATCCCCCCTTGTGCGTTCCCCAGTGAAGAGCAGAGCCGAAATACTGGGCCGAGTGTCCAAGGAAAGAATTTAGCAGCTCCGATGGTAGAGATGATCTTGAAAGGTAGTAAAGAGCATCAGTGACAGAATTCTATAGACTCAATGAATTCTTACAAAACACAGCTCTTTATTGTTGATTTTAATGCTACTTAAAACAATAAAAGCATTTTATTCAAACTATAAATAGTTTTGCTCCAATTAGCTTTTCAAATAAATTGTGTTATATCTGTGCTCTCAGAAGCTAATTTGGACTTACTGGTGAAAAAGATGGGACTTCCTAAATTGTATCATGGGAAACATTATATAATAGAGTTGGGGTTTTCTACTTCTGCTTTTCTCCTTTTTCTTTTCTTTCTCCATTTCAATATATGGAAAAACAGATGGTGATTATAAGAATACAAAATGTATTCAATATTTTTTGCTAAGCTTGAATAGAATTGGTTAAGAATTAAAGAATTTATCAACAAATGAAAATAGCACAGAACACATGTGTTGCTCCCTAATTAAAATCTCAAAAAAAATTAATAAACACCAAATGAAGAGGTCTAGAGGGAGTTGTGTGCTAGCACCAACACACATGCATACTTGAGTGTGGAGACACAGAAGTGGTTTTCTGGTATGTGTGTGTGTGTGTGTGTGTGTGTGTGCATGTGTGTGTGCGCATGTATTCATTAGTGCTTCAGAAATGTGAGGACCTACGTCAGATAATGTTTGCAGCAGTCATGAATTTAGATGCTTACATTTCAAATGCGATTCTGATCCTGGGGTATTGAAGCATGGGTAGGAAATACCTCAGCCCTGTATCCTTGTTTTCAAAGGGATCTTTGCTTTTTCCATGGTGATTTTGGGAACAAAAGTGAGCTTTACCAAGGACTAGAAGTTGGACTCAGTGTCTTGGTCTTGGGACTAAGGCCTTCTGAAAAGATTAAATGGTGGGAATTGTTTCCAGAAATGGTTTAAAGTAAGGGAATCAAAGAGACAAACAGGAACCACAGACAAAGACGAAAGTCAGACACCAATCCTTCAGACGACAGTGAGGAATCGTGTTTGAAAGACTGGTACAAATTTTAATTGGAGGCTAGGTCAGACATCAGAAATCAAGGACATTAGGTGCAGTCAAAAACTGCAGTTCAGTGTAGACAAAAAAAATAAATATGAATGCAAATGAAAAAATGGTGTACAATAGTCTTAGCACTTGCTTCCAAAACAAAATGCCTAAGACCAGGTAATTTATAAAGAGAAATTCATTTCTCACAATTATGGAGGCTGGTGAAGGCAGAAGGGCCCAAAAGGGACAAACTCTCTCTAAAGCCTCTTTATAAGGGCATTAACCATTCATGAGGGTTAAGCCCTCGTGAAGCAATCACTTCCCAGGAGGACCCAACACTCAAACATATCACAATGGGGTTACTTTATAATATGAGTTCCGAGGGGACATTCAAACTGTAGCAGTGCTGCCAGAGGGTTGAGGATAAAGACTAAATGAGACAGGCAGGCCATGGAAAGGAAACAGCAGGAGACAGGTAACCTGGAGGAGCATCCAAAGTCTCTGAATGCCTTAGGCCAACAACAAAGATTTAGCCGACCAAGGAACTGAAATTCTCTGTTGCCTCTGTGAGTGTATCCTGAGATGGAGTCGTAGCTGAGGTGGCTCCTGAAACAGGTGCAAAGCCTGACCCACTTAACAAGCCCTGACAATTTGTGAATTTTTATTTTGTTTCTGATGGTGCTTTACTAAAAAGCTTTTGAATTTTTTTTTTCTTTTTTTCTTTATTTTTCGCTGCACTGGGGATTAATCCCAGGGACTCATGCCTACTAAGTATAGGCTTTACCACTGAGCTATAACCCCACCCTTCTGTAATTTTTTTTTGCCCCAATGAGAAAAATGGTAACAAAATTATCTACCCAAATAGGTCTAAACACCTTAAATTTTCTACTTTTTTCAATATATTATTAACACATTCTAAAATGCAAATCCAGCTGGGTATGGTAGTACAGGTTGATGATCCCAGGGAGGCTGAGTCAGTTTGAGGTCGGTCTAAGCAAATTAATGAGGCCCTAAGCAACTTAGAAAGACCCTATGTGAAAATTAAAAAAATTAAAAGGGTTGGAGATATGGCTAAGTAGTAAAGTGTCCCTGGGTTCAATTCCTAGTACCAAAAGAAAAATGGGGAAAAAAATCCAAATTGGATGCTAAAATCATCCTGGAAGATAATCTTGAAGAAAGGAAAAACACTGTATTGCGCATTTGTGAGAAGTAATCCTCCCTAGTAATCTCCCTTTCCCATCTCTTTTCCTTCAGGAATTCCAGTCCCTGGGACAGGCCCCACTTCCGCACTTGCTGCTTCTTGTTTTTCTTCCTCCTTGCCCTGGTCCACCTTTCTTCCTCCTGCCCTGACTTCTCTTGGTCTTCTCTCCTGCAGCATAATTGGGCTTTCTCACTTTTCCTGTTTTCTTCATCTATTTCCTGTAAGGAAAAATGCACCATTACGTGAAGAGAGAGGCAAATGAAGGAAATAAAGAAGAGGAGAGCAGCAGCTTCTCTCCACAGTAACACAAGTTTATTCTGGAAAACCCGAGGAGAGGAGGCCCAGTGGAGGCTGGGAGCCCCACTTCCTCTTACAGCCTGTGGTAGATATAAGGAGATTGGGGGAGGAGGGGATTAGGCCACTACTAGGGAGTTTTCAGGGAAGGGTCATTCCTTATGATGATGGGAGTGTCTAGGGTTCCTTTGCATGATTGAAAAGTATTGTCCTCTGGGGTTCAGGGACAGGTAGGTTGGAAGTGATCATGAGGTGACTCATTCTAAGATGGAGCAAATGTTTCAAAATGGCTTTGCCTAACTCAGGTGCTACTTAATATTCCCTCTTTCTTTTGCAACACAAACTTCAGGTACCTAAGCAGGCAAAGTGTGCCTTCATTTTAAAAGACAAGAGAAATGAAAGGGTTTAAGTACAGATGTTCCTCAAGTCACCATGGGCAACTTCCCAATAAACCCGTCTTAAGTTGACAATGCTGTAAGTCAAAAGAGTAGTTAGTGCACCTAACCAAATAAACATTGTAGCTTAGCATCACAGTACCCTGTAAAATATCGATGGCTTCCCACCGTGAATGTGTGATCCACTGGGAGCTGAGGCTTGCTATTGCTGGCCAGCATGTCAGCACGGTACCATACTGCCAGCGATGCCTGTTTGGTGGACTTCGGGTTCATGTCCCCGGCTAGATGAAGAGTGAAACTGAGGGAACCAAGGCAAGCAATAGCAGACAGATTTTAAGAAAATCACAGAAAGTAAAGCACAGGGAAACGAGCAGACTTCCCCAGAGTGGGGGAAGGGGACAGCACCGGGGTGGGGGTTAGGTTTGCCCTTTTATAGGATTTTCTCCCTTCAGTCTCCCTTCCCCATACCTAGGACACAGGAGCAGGAATTCTGACTGGGTCTAGTCTTTGGTTTCTGCCTCAGGAATCAGTAGAAAGAATGTGGTTCCTTCCTTAGCAGAAGGGGGTATCTGCACTTGGACTCACCTTGCCAGACTCTCCTTATTAGCATTGGGGATGTCAAATTGACCTTCTTAAGTGAAAAAGAACTGGTTTCCTCTTGACTGACTCAAACTACTCTGAGCACCTAACTTTTCCCCCTGTCCCACTATCAATATGCCAGGAGAAATTCAAAATTCAGCATATACCTTCTACTGAATGAGTATGGCTTTTGCATCCTGTAGTCAAAAAAGAAATCTTAAATCAAATCATCCTAAGTCAGAGAGTGCCTGTATTTCAAAGTGTGTTTTTTTCCCTGTCACATAAGGAATTCAAATCATCACTTTCAGTTCCTTGCTCAGCGATATACAAATTTAATTCAAGCCTTTTTCAATTTAAATGCTAGGGAGGAGTGAAAAGAAAACTGGGCCTAGTTGGTACTCTGCCACCACGGAACTTCTAGATGTATACCTGAGCAAGGCTGGAACTTCTCTGAGATTTGTGTAACCTGAGGATGTGGACCTGATTAACGGGAGCTGTAGGGTCAGCTGGCCCTTGGGTAAAGCATCGTGGAATAGCAAGTGCTTTTCTTGTCTATCATCTCATTAAATTTTCATAGTCTGTGTGGCGTTGGTGTCCCCACTTGACAGGTGATGTTAATCAAAGAGATTAGGTAATGTGTTCAAGGTCACACATTCAGAAAGTGGCCAAGCCTATATCAAAACACACATTTTTTAAAATGTGGAAGCAATGAAATTTTAGTGTGTGGGATTTGATGATGTAAATCCTCTCCAAGAACCTTCCAAAGGAGACAATCAATACACTCTATGCACTCAATTGTCCATGAGACCCAACAGCTTCAGGAGCAGCTAGATGTTTCTGTTGTATCTTAACTCTATCAAAATTCATTCCCCCAGGTAAATTATTATATTAGTATGGGGAGGTCAACATTTCTTCAACTCGACACTCTTATCCTTTGTACACATTGGTATTATAGAGAAGGAACTACCATCAGATAGTCAATGTGCTGAGTCAACGGTTTTCAAAAGTACTTGCATAAGAATCTCTTGGGGAGCTTGTCAGGAAGTGAATTACCAGTCTCTTGTCCCAGGTGTGCATGTGGTCTGGAGTTGGGGTCCAGAGGACTCGGATGCAAATGGCCCACAGGCTACATAATAAAAGGTGCTTCTTTTGTTCACAACCCCAAGAGTGGAGTTCCTGAAATACTCAAAAGGTCTCATTTCTTCCTCGAAGTGCTTTGAGGTTGAACAGAGAGATAAAACATCAGCTTCACAGCCTCTCTTAAGTCAGCTCTACCTGGGTATTAGAAATCAGGCAATTCCATTTAAAACAGTCTTTCACTAAAATGTTAAACTTTCATGTTCTTATGGAGTTGTTTTTGCAGACAGAGAAAAAGAAAACATTAAGGAGTTCAGGCAATTCTTTAGGCAGATCTATTGGGGGGGCAGTATCCAGTGAAGAATGAAGAGGAGGCACAGAAAGGGAAGAGAAAAAGCCTACCAGGGTGAAGTTGACTTAATGGCTCAGCCTGGGCTCACATACACCTGGGAAGATTTGAAACTGTGAACGTCCTGGTCCCATCTGCAAAGATTCTGATGTAATTGGTCTGGGTGTAGCCTAAGCATCAGGAGTCTTGAAAAACTTCCAGATGGGGCTGGAATGTTGTGGCTCAGTGGTATCATGCGCAAGGACCCTGGTTCGAACCCCAGCACCAAGTACACAACTAAGTGTTGGAGCAACCAAAACCAGATGAAAAACTAAAACTGATTTTCTCTCTCTCTTTTTCTTAAAAATAAAAAAGAAGGAAACTTCCAGATGATTCTAATGTATGGCCAATGTTGAGAACCACTGCTTTACAGTATTTTCCCCACTAGGTCTGCTTAGCAAAAGAGATGTGAAATGTATATGGATGTAAAAGCTATGATTGCAAGACTGAATGTTCACCGAGACTGAAAATGACTAGAAAGCCTCATTTTTCTTTCTTTCTTTCTTTTTAAGAATGAGAGGGACAGTGAGAGAGAGAGAGAGAGGAAGAGAGAATCTATTTAATTTAGTTTTTCATGTGGCTTTCATTGCTCTGACATTTTATTGTGTAGTTGGTGCTAGGGTTCAAACTCATGTCCTTGTGCACGCCAGGCAAGCACTGTAACCACTGAGCCATCACTCCAGCTCAAGAAAGCCTTATTTTCCAACTTTCTGTACTCCTGGGGACATGGGAAGAATAGATCACCAAAACGTAGGCTTTATTTTAAAGAATAGTATTTTCTCTTGCACTTTGATTTCTAATGGCAAAGCTGCAAATTCAGTGTATCTAGACAACGGCAAAATGACCACAAGCCCTCTGGTGTTTAATGTGCATGTAAAAGTTTATGGTTTATTTAAATGTGAACTCACAAGGGTCTCCTACCCCACAAATGGAGTCTTGAATGGCGTGTGCACCAGCCGATTACAGTACAGGGGAAGATCTCTTTTGTCTTTGTGTTGTGGGAACTTGTGAGTTTTCATGATTTCCACATACGTAGAATCTCGGCCATAAGGTTGCGTTTCCATTAAATTAGTGGATTGCAGTTGTGTTTTCTGGCATGACTTCCAGCACGAGTTCCCGCACTGTTGATGTCTTGCTGTTTGACACTGACCTATAAAATGTGTTATAATGATCTAAAATAAGGGAAAGGAATGAAAAATAAAACCAGCCACAAAGGCATTTTGAAATGAGGTAAGATTTGGAATGGCTTTGGCACGTGTAGAGTTCTATAAAGTCAAGTCCAGGATTCAGCCTTTCTTTCATTTAAGATACTTGCAAATAAAGCATTAATATAGGTCTGAGAAAAGACTAGAGCTGCTGAGTCCATAGTAAAAGTAGTTCTGGAATCAGGAGCCCACTTGCTTATAGATCACCTTGCACATGCTACAGCCAGCTACAGATCACAAAAATTCTCCAGGCTGTCTTCCCCACGATTGTGTAGTTATATAAAGATGTCTAGGAGAGCACTCAGGACCCACCACAATAAAACACCTAATTTCCACATGTTTGGCAACCATTTTATGGCCAAAAATAATATCATCAACATTCTTCCAAGGAATAAGCACACATAAGCCAAATTCAAAAATAAAATGAAACATTCTAACCACCACCTCCTACCAAACCAGACCCCAGGGCCACCTGCTGCAAGAATGCCTCTTTCAAGTCCAAGAAACATCTTCCAGATTTGTATATCCCACAAACTTTCCTTTTTGCTGTTTGAGAAGCTGGTTAGAGCAGAGGTCAAGAGCCTAGCTCTGGGGTCAAGTGAAGGTGGGTTTGACTCTGAGCTCTGTTTTTACTGGCTACGTGTCTAAGCAAGAGGCTTAGCCACTCCAAGAACCAGTTTGCTAATTTCTAAAGTAAGAGTAATAATGCCTACTACTTGTTGTAAGGGCCAAATGAAATAGGAACATGAAGCACCCGTCTTGGGCGCAGTGGGGCAGGCCTCTGTGGTCACGTGATCTCGGAGTTACCTTAGCTTTTGCAGTCGGGGAAAAAGAAGATGAAATATGCAACTTTCAAGAATGATCGCCATTTAGATGCTTCTTCCTCTTTTTTTAAGCCTTTATTTTCATTGCCACAATTCTCTTTTGGGCTTATCTGATGCTTTTTAAACAATGTTTTTCTATCCGGATAAGGTGTAATGTTATACAACCTAAGGCGTTTGTAGAGATGAATTGGGCGGCAGGGGGGGGGGAGGGATAAGGGTGAGTAATTGGGGGCAGCTCTTGGGGGTAAATCTAATTTTCAGAATTTATGTATATATTATATTATTTCATTGGAAGCTTGTTTGATTGTTCAACAAATAAATTTCTGAATGCAATAAAAAAACAGAAAAAATTGTCGTTATTCAAAAAATACTGACACTGTGGAAAGACAAAATAAAATAGTATTTTTCTGACATTGGGTCCTTTTCTGCATTTTACTAGTAACCTAATTTTCATTTTTCAGTTAGCCTTCAACAAGAGAAGCACTAAGTCACGCACACACACACACACACACCACCCCTACAGAGTTACTGAGTTAAATTTAAGCAAAGTGAGGCCCTTGTAACTTCATGTTCTCCAAAAGGAAGCTAGAGGCTGATGGTGCAATAGTGGGAGGTGGGACAATTACATCTTCTCTATTCCCTACCATATTGCATTTAATATACAATCAATATTTATGAAAGTGGATGAATTAATTATCCTTCCCGTTTACGACTTCCTAAATAATTGAGTGAACTATCAATCTTGCCCTGAATAATCAATTCTTAGTCATTCATATTTAAACTGGAATTGCTGGCTTTATGAGTGTCTGAAATATTTCTGGCTGCAAACTTCATCATGAACAGAATGGACAATAAAGAGCATTTTGGGGTTGTCTAGCATTTGGGATCCCTTCCCATGTTTGGGAAATCTTCCCCTGAGTGGTTTTGTTTTTTGTTTTTAAGAGAGAGAGACAGTGAAAGAGAAAGACAGAAACAATTTTTTTAAAGGAAAGAGAGAGAGAGAGAGAGAGAGAGAATCAATTTTTATTGAGGTTTTCACATGGCTTTCGTTGCTCCAACACATAGTTGTGTAAGTGGGTGCTGGGGTTTGAACCCTTGTACTTGCGCATGCTGGGCAAGACCCGTAACGGCCGAGCTACCGCTCCAGCCCCCGGAATCAATTTTTATTTAGTTTTTTGCAAGTGGCTTTTGTTGCTCAGAAACTTCGTTGTGTACATGGTGCTGGGGTTTGAACCCGCATACTTTCACATGCCAGGCAAGCGCCATAACTCTGAGCCACCGTTCCACTCTGCACCCCCATGTCGTTCTTAGTTGGAAGTCAAGTGTCACTCTCAGGATCCCTGAACACCCTTATTCTCCCAGACCCCCAAAACTGAGGCTTAAGCACAGTTGTGCAGATGATCACCCCATAGTCCCGGAGTCTGGTCTAAGTGTGACACAAGGAGCAGAGACAGCTGATAAGACCTTCCCAAGTCAGAGGAAGCATTGCCGTCCTATCAAATCTCTAGAGACAGCAGAGTCGTGCAACAGATGCTGCAATTGGAGCTTGATCCCAACTCCGTTCTTCCTAAATTGTCACCTGCTGGCCTCCTCAGGTTTCTGTCCATTTCCTAAACCTAGTTCTCCAGAATTTTGGTCGAGTCTGTAATCTACTATAAATTCTTTTTCTGTTTAAGTTACCAGAGTTGGTCTGCATTGTTTTCAATCAAGAACCCTGACAACCACAGTGAGGGTGGATGGAGATCCGTGAAAGATGAACAAGGCCATACAATTTTTTAAATCAATCTTTTAAAATCAATCAGCTATTACACTCTTATTTAATAACCCTAGTCAGATTTCCCTGACTACTAATCACCAACCAATAAAATGATGATTGTTCATTTGTAGGATTCACAGCCCATCTGGTGCCTAGCACAAAGTGGGCACCCACTAAATAAATACTTTTGTTGAATGAATTAAGAAAATACAACAAATGAAATTGAGAATTCAGTGGATAAACTTGACACCAGATTGGATGTGGAAAAGGAGTGGACTGGAAGAGAACTGAGTAGAGAATTTCCAGGCTGCGGCAGCTGCAAAGAAATACAACTTTGTGGTTTATGTCCCATGAAACTTCCAATCTAGCTAAGAAGAGGAGACTGGAATCCAAGAAACAATTTGAGAATAATAAAAGCCAGAATTATATATAAATAAGGGGCAAATGTGGAAAAGTGATGGAAGAATGTACGTATTGTGTATGTTTGACATTCTTCTTTTGGTGTTTGTCAAATTATCCCTCATTTGCCAAGAATAAAGATGTGGGCAAGAAATGATCCAGAACAGAATACCCATGTTCTCATTATGTTAGTTTTGAATGATGTCAGCTGAAGCATTCATTGTCTGGGATTTGTGTATTGACAGGATCGTAATACCAGGTTTGTCTGATGCAAAATTGAGACTTAGTTCAGAAATAGTTATTGTGGTCTCAAGGAACTAGAAGTCCTGTTCAGTAACATCTCTGATCCCAGTCTACCTCTGTAGAAGCCAGAGTCACAATAAGATCTCCTCTCTCCCTTTATGTGGCAATCACTCAAGTTAAAATAACTTAAGAAGGATTTCATTTAGAAACTATGTTCAAATGGTGTAGGCAAATCAAAAGCAATGGTGAACTACTCTGGAGCTGTTATCTCCTCATAGGACAAGGGGAGAGAATAATGAATAAAACCTGAAAGGTTAAAATCATGCAAAGATGTCACCAAAGAGTAAGTGTCACCTTGAATCAAGGGGGTCAGCCCTCCCAAGAAAGCACTGCTGAAAGGGAGCCTGGAAAATAATCATCCAGACCTCACTCTCCTCCATAGCTCACTAGATAAATAAACCAAATCAGAAGTCTGAAGTCTTTAAGAAAGGCTCCTAGCATCAACCATTTGGATTGGACTCCAGAGGCAGAGGGCAGTATGTAAGAAGGTGGTAAGTTAATTTGGAGGGGGAAAAGAACATTACCTAGCACACTATAGAATAGTGAATTTCAAATTCATATGCATCTTACTTAATTTGGGGGATATGTGAAGATTTTCTTAAGAGTGTGTACATGGTAAGGCTAGCTTTAAGAAAAATCAGGTTTTAGACCCTCCAATTGAATTTGTAGTCATTCCTAACAGTGATATGCCTGAGAAAGGACAGATTCTTAGGCTACTTAAAGATATTTGTATTAGTTAGCCTTTCATTGCTATAACAAATACCTGAGACAATCAACTTGTAAAGAGAAAAGGTTTATTTTGGTTCACAGTTTTGGAGGTTCCAGTCAATGATTAAGTGTCCCCACTTCTTGTGGGCTTGTGGTAAGGAAGCTCATCATTGTGGGAGTTCATCTCATTGCTAGGAAGCAAAAAAAAAAAAGAAAGAAAAGAAAAGAAAGGACAGACAGGGACAGAGAGAGAGAAAGGAAAAGACCAGAGTCCCATAATTCCCTTCAAAAGCACACCCCTAATGACTAGAAGTCCTCCCACACTAACTTCATTCCTATTATTCCTTTTTTCAAATGCTTTTTATTTATCTTTTTAAAAAGTGTATTTGATCTATCTGGAAAAAAAAGAAACACTTCTCAATCAAATTGATGTACTGCAGTAATACATGAAAACTTTAGAAGTGACAAACTATTATAATTTCCACAGCTCACTTGTGCTAGGGCAGTAAGATAGGTTGCTGAGAAACCAGAAAGGCACCCAAAGGTGGGGGTAAGACACAAAGTTTGTTGGGAAATGCTTGTGGAAAAGGTCTAATGATGATGAACTGGACAGGAAACTTTGCCGGAGTCCAGTAGTGATGACGGGACAGAGCACCTCTGTTCCTCATGTTGCTTCACTGAATAGTGTCTCCTCTCCCTCGTGGTGTTTCATCAGGACACAGCCAGCTGGACAGGGAATACATTTCCACCGAGTGCCCTCAGTTCCACAGCAGGTACCATGGGGAGAAGGAATTTAAAAATTTGGCTAGAGAAACAGTGGCATCAGTAGCATTAGTTTGCTTTGTTCCTTGTATGACCAACATCCCAAGGAGCTTCTCTCCTGGTATATGTGCAAAAACTCAGCTTTCTACAGACGTTGCTAACTTGCTCTAGTTCCTCGCATACATCAAAGACAGTCAGTGTCCTTCTGGTTTATTAGGCATTCCTGGCCCATGTCGACTGTCTTTGTTCCCAGACTTGGCCATGTTCCTGGGAATTTAAAGGCCTTTCCAGGGACATGGTACCTTATTGTCCTTCTTTTCTTAGATTTAATTGGAAACACTGGTGTCTGTGAACTCTCTTTCATCAAAAGTTGTAATGTATTTTATTTATTGTGATTGTGTACTAGCAAATCAGTTATGGTTACTCAAACCAGAAGAAGATGTTTTTAACATTCATAACAATGATTCCCTTCAGATTATAATGACTTAGAGAAATCTAAAGATATACCAGTGCCAAAGCTGTACCCCAGATCAATTAAATTAGAATCTGATTGTATAGGACCTCTAGGAGTAGGCCCTATACATTGGCAATTTTTAAATTCCCCTAGGTAATTTAAATATGCAACACTGAATAAGAGATGCAGAGGTATAGAGACCATTTGTCATTGAAAATTAAATCTTTAAATGTTTGGGCATGTGTCCATTTTGTTTACAAAAAAATATTATAGGGTAGCCACAGACATTTAAGTCTAAATTATATTACATTGGAATCCTAAATTATATAGGATTCCTGTGGGGGAAATAAAACAAAAATATGGAAGTGGGTTAGTGGGTTAGTTCAAGAAACAGAAGCAGCAATGTAAAAATTCCAACTCTATACAATATTTTTTAATAAAATGGGTGGTGGTGTTTATTCAATCGTTTTCATGTTGAGTGTAGTTTTGGGAGGATCATGCTTTGATGACAAAGCTAGAAAAGGTTGATAAAATGCAAACAAATATTCTCTTGGAGATATACTAAGGCAATCATGATTTGATGGGCCAAGATCTCAGGAGAAGGAAGAAAAGTGAACTGATAGTTACTGAAGCAAATTTCCTGATGAGGCATTTGTTGATTGTAGCCTTGGACAATAGGCTAAAAACTCAAATAGAGCAACACGGTGGAGAGACAGAGAAAACTGCAGAGCTTCGGGCATTCTTATGAGCTGGGGGACAAAATTAGAGTTGGGGCTGTCAGGACACCTGGGACTTGAGGAACCAAGATCTTAGAGATAAGAAATACAAATAATAAGTCCAATATTTAGTTTTTCCCTCAAAGAAGTTTGTTGAATATTAATCTGTTTAGATCCAAAGGAGTAGTAACTAAGCAACATGTATCTGAAAAGCAGACTGGTATTCCTAGTAGTTTAGAGGGCTAAAGAGACAAAGAAATTTATAAATCTCCAAATTAGAGGAATTTTGTTCAACAAATGGTGTTGGGCAAACTGGAGAGCCATATGCCAGAAATTTAAATTAGATCCTTATGTCTCACCCTGTACAAAATCAAATTGAAATATATCAAAGATTTAGGAATTAAACCAGCAACATTACGACTGTTAGAAAAAAAATAGGATCAACACTCCACCATATCGGTGTAGGCATTTATCTCCTCAACAAGACTCCCACAGTGAAAAAATGAAAGCCAAGAATTAATGAGGGGGATTCCAACATACTAAGAAGCTTCTGCACAGTTAAGGAGCTAGTCAAGAGCATCAAGACAGAACGTACAGAATGGGAGATTATCATGGCCCACTACACCTCCAGCCAGGGACTAATATCCAGAATATACAAAAACAAAAAGCTTAATACCAAAATCACAATCCAATCAATAAAGGGGCCAGGGAAGTAGCAGAAACCTCTCAACAGTCTTAAGAAATTCAAAGAGCCAATATATACACAAGAAAGTGTTCTTCATCACTAACAATCAAAGAAATGCAAATCACAACTACATTAAGATTTCACCTCACTCCAGTCAGAATACCAAAGATGAAGAATACAAACAATAACAGATGGTGGAGGGGTTGTGGGGAGAGAGTAACACTAGCACACGGTTGGTGGAACTGCAGACTGGTACAGCCACTCTATTTCACCACACTGCAGTCAGAACAGCAAAGAGGAAGAACACAAACAATAACAGATGCTGGAGGGGTTTGTGGGGAGAAAGGAACACTACTAGCACACTGTTGGTAGAACTGCAGATTGATATAGCCATTCTGGAATGCAGTGTGGAGACTCCTCAAAAAATTAGGGATGGAACTACCATACAACCCAGCTAGCCCACTCCTGGATATTTTCCCAGATGAGCTAGAATCAGCATATTACAAAGACCCAGCTACACCAATATGTAAAGCAACTCAATTCATAATAGCTAAATTATGGAATCAACCTAGGAGCTTCTCATTGGATGAATGCATTAAAAAACTGTGAGATACACACACACACACATACACACACACACACATGCACACACACTGGAATTCTACTCAGCTATTGGTAAGAGTGGTATCATGGCTTTTGCAGGAAAATGGATGGAAATGGGGGAAAAAACATGCTGAGAGAAATAAAGCCAAACCCAGAGGTTAAGGGTGGAATGTTTTCTCTTATTTTCATAAGCTAGAGTAAAAGTAAGGATAGCGTGAAAGTTAGACAAGTTTATTCACTAGAAACACCAATATCAAAGTTTCGCATAATCTGGGGAAACTGTTGCTATGAAGGGGGAGGAAAGAGAAGAGAGAAGAGAGGGGAATAATGGAGACGGAGGGACAAAGGGAGTTATTGATTCTGTATGGTACACTTGACTCCCCAGAGAAGCCACACTCAAGCAGGCATTCGAAACTTGAAAATTCAAAAATTAATGTATATGTATATAACGTATATGTATATGGACACATATATGTAATAGGGGGCATCACACTGGCAACAAGGGAGTGGGAGCCAGTGAAGGGAGGAGATACTGGATAAGGATTGGGCAAAGTTACTTTGTCATTATGTATGCATATGTGAATGTGTAGTAATGAATCCCTCCAATATTAAGAACATGCTGAATGAACAACAACAATATATATATATTACAAGCAACCTCTTAAGAACATAAAATTTTTAAAACTCTAGATATATAATATACACATGTATAATATATGTATATACATAATGTATATATATATATATATATATATATATACCTGATAAATATCCCAGATTCTCAGTAAACTGCAACATATCTACACTCTTGGAGCAAAGAAAAAGAATTGACCAAACCTCTCAAAACTGGAACTCAGACTCAAGTTAGTTAAATGACTCAGTTAAAGTGATCTATCTATCCTGGTTGCCTATCAAAAGATTAGAAAATGCCCATCACAGGAGGAATGTAGTGTCATCCAGAATCTTTATACTTCCTCATGCACATTCTTCCATTCATTCAAAAATTGCTAAACATTCTGACAAAACTACATAAATAGACCAATTAGTGATGGGGTTAGGGAGGAGGAAGAGATAAAGAATTGTGGCCCAGAAGATTTGTAGATAGTAAAACTACTATCATGATACCATAATAGTAGGTACATGTCATTATACATTTGTCAAACCCATGGAATGAACACTATCAAGACTGCTCTCTAAGATAGATTATACACTTGGGGTGGTAATGATGTATCAATGAAGATCCATTGATTGTGAAGTGTTCAATTCTGGTCCAGGGTATTAATAGCAGAGGAGTTTTACATATGAGGGGACAGAGAAAATATGAGAAATTTCTTTCTGCTCAAATTCACTGTGACCCTAGAAATTCTCTTTTGAAAAATAAAAGTATTTGTTCATTTATAGTGATAGGAACATCACTCTGCTTTTAAAGACTGGTTAGCATACCAAGAAATGGGATCAAGGTGAAGGGACACTATATATGACCTAATTGTTGCTGTATTAGAAAAAAACTTTAAAATGTCTGTGACTGGCATATTTAAGAAAATAGATATTAAGATGAAGAATTCCAGTAGGAATTAAAGTACATTTTGAAATATCAAAAGAAAGTCATGGAAATAAAAAAGGTTAATAATATGAATAAGAAACTGAATAGAAGAATTTCATAATAGATTGGACATACAAAGGATAGAAAGCTGGACCAGACACCATGGCATATGCCTATAATCCCAATTACTCAGAAGGCTTGGGGAGGAGGATCATAAGTTCAAGGCCAGTCTGGACAACTAGAAAATCATAAATAGATAATAGGCCAAAACAGGAAGTTTGAATAACTTGTGGGCTGTAGTTAATAATAAGTCAACAATTAGCTCATTAATTATAAGAAATTTATAGCATTATGCTAAATTTTTCTGTAAGCCTTAAGATATTCTAAACTATAAAGTATATTAATAAAAAGATAATAAAAAGGCATAATTAATAACTTTATTCTAAGATATTTGAAAGTTTAAATGTGTCTACATATACCTGAAAAGACACAATTTACCAAAACTGACACAAAAATCTGAATATTCTTATATACATGAAAGAAATTCAATCTGTATTTTAGAATCTCCTGATAGATATTGCTAATTACACCTGATTTTATAGATAGATTATCCAAAATATTTAAGAAAGAAATGACACTAATTTTATACAATAGAACAATTGTTTATTTAATGGGTACATTAAAAATGTACTTTCAAAATATAATAAAATCATAAGAAGGAAAAATTACAAGCAACCTCTTAAGAACATAAAATTTTTAAAACTCTAGATATATAATATACACATGTATAATATATGTATATACATAATGTATTATACATAATACATGTATAATAAGTACAATATAACACATGTTAGCAGAAAACAAGTAGAAAATTAATCATCTAAAAATGCAACAAGTATTAAATAGAATTTAACACTAACTCATGATTCTAAAAACTTTTAGTAAACTAGAAGCATAGGGTAAATATCTCTGGTAAAGAGAATTTATGGAAATTGCAATAGATATCAATTTAACTATTATATACTGAAAGATAAATGCATGAGATTAGGATAAATCAAATATGCTTCCCCACTATCACCCTTTCTATCCAATATTGTATTTGAGAACTTATACACTTCAATAAGGAAGGAAAAATAGAGTTTTAACAAATGGGAAGAGAGAAATAAAATTGTCATTAGAATATGACAGGAGAACCGACATATATCCCCCAATTTAAAAATTATTAAATTAACGAGAATTTTAAAAGGTTGCTAGATACAAGACTAATATACAAAAAAGTTTATATATTTCAACAATAAAGAGAAATTAAACTTTGGAAAATGCACATGATTAGTCCTACAATATCATTGATTAGTATAAGTTTTTATATTGAAAACTATGAAACGTTTTTGTGAAAAATTGAACAATATCTAAATAAATGGAGGGTATCCCACGTTGATTGGTTAGAAGATATAAACTCCATCAAAATCCAGCTAAGGGATTGTGTGTGCGTGTGTGTGTGTGTGTGTGTGTGTGTATTAATAAGCAGATTCTAAATTTTATATAGACATCCAGAAGTTTGGGGATAGTCAAAGCAATACTGAAAAACAATTTTAAATAAGAGAAACATATACCACAATACCACAGTAAAAGTGTATGTGGATTAAGATGGCATTGTATCTGCACAACAGCCAGATAAAATAGTATCCAGAAATACCACCACATGTATAAGATTAACTAACTTATGAAAAAGATAGCCCTGCAGTGTTATAGAAATAAATATCATTTTAACTGTTGGTGGATTATTTGGATATAGAATGTGAAACGTTAACCTGACCTCAACCTCACACATTACACAAAAATCAAGATGAAATGATTTTTGCCTAATCAGTTAGGTAATATAATAGTAAATGTATACCCAAATGCAAAATGCTAAAACAAAAAGTTCCTTGAAGAAAATTTGTGAGAACATTTTTGTAATCTTGAATGGGCAAAAATTTCCTATAGAGGATACAAAAGGCACTAACCATAAAGGAAAATAATCGAAAGTCAGTGTACATTAAAATTAAAAACTTTTATATAAAAGATACCACTATTAGAGTGAAAATTAAATAAAAAATAGTAAAAAAGAATATTTGTAATATGTGTATTGGACAGCAGTCTTATAGAAAAGCTATATCAAGAGCACTTACAGATCAATTTAAAAAGGCAATGCAAATGGAAAACTATAAAGAGGATTGAGTAACGACTTCATAAAAAATATTATCCAAATTGCCAAATAATGTTGGAAAAACTGCTCAAACTTCATACCAATCAAGATAGATTTAAAAGATAATAATAACAGGGACTACCAAACAGTGTGGAACAATGAAAACTCTTACACTGTTTTTTTACTAGAAAGTAAAAATATAATTTGGTTAAAGTTTCCAGGGAAAAATCCTTAGCAAGAGCTAATAAAGCTAATATATTCATGACCCTCTGACCCCACAATTTTACTATTATGTATCTAACAGTTTTTTTTTCTCCCTTCCTCTCCCACATCAGCAACAGAAAAGGAAGCAATGGTAATAGGAGGAGAGAGAATCAGCCTTTGCTCCAATCATTTCTTGCTACTCAAAATGATTCTTTGTTAGGCAGCTGAGGCAATGCATACAGTCCCGACGTTGAGTGTATTTCTTGCTCTGATTCTTCTATTTCTTGAAGAAATAGAAGTCCAAGTCTGGCTCCTGAATCAGATCATTCTGCTTCTTTTCTTGTGTTTGATGTGTTCAAGAGATTTGCCACAGGTAATGAGCTATAAGCTGCTAGACAGTTATTAGTGTTCATATACCAGTCTCATCCTCAGAATCTCTTCCTCTTTTTCTCGCCTCACTCCTTCGCCCATGAGTATGATCTGATCTCTCTCCCCTACTCTTTACTTCATTCATTGCATCTTTTTTCTATTCATCCCCTATGCTCTGCTTCCAATCAATTATTTTGCTTCAACCACAGACCACGCTTTTCCCCTCCTGTCTCTATTAACCCCTTGAGTGATGAACTTTGTTTTCACTCTTTCTGAAAGCATGGCCTGGTCTTAGAACCATCACTTCCAATCCAACCATTTGCTATGTGTGTATTCATACTGACTGGATCCTGGATGATAATTCCATAGACACTCTCCTGATAGAGTTGTCCATGACCTCTCAATGGGCAGATGCAATAAGCTATTCCAATCCTCATCTTCTAGACTCACCTGTGTCATTTTTCTTCATAGACCTTTCTTCCCTCAGGATTACATTTTTTCGTGCTATGTGACTTCACTTTGTTCTCTGCCTCACCGACTCCATTATATCTTCATTGCTTCCTCTTGTCACCCAGTCCTATAAAAGAGGGTGCTCCTTAAAACACAGTGCAAAAGAGGTCTACCTTTATACCCCATCTTTTACTGCCTTCTTCTCATTCATTCCTGTGGAATGATTTACATCAACAAACTCTATATGTTGCCGATGAGACTCAAAGACTCAGCCGGTTGCTGTTGGGTAATATCCATTGCCATCTGAATCATTTATTTATTTATTGGTTCTACAAGATGTTTAGGTGGAGTTTCGGTGCTTCTGTTTTCAATTTTAAGGTACCTCAGGGCAGAGGGCATGCACAACTAGCTCTCCATATTATGAAGTGAGGATAGAGGAGATGTTTAAGCCCCATCTCCCTTCCCTCTTTGACTCTCACAAGAACATCTGCAGGGACCATTTTCCCTGCTTACTTTCCCAGCCCTTTAACGACGACTTGCCCTCTCTGGCTGTAATCAGAAAGAAAGAGTGCTTCTGCAGCAGCGTGTGAATCAGCAGCCACAAGTTTGCATTTTGGAAATAGTTTTGGCAGCTGGGGAAATTATCCTGAGGTAGTCGAGACTGTTATCTCTGAGTGGAAAGAAGGAGTAATCTGAGGGCGAGGTGAGGCAGAATGAAATCAGTAGAGGGGTAGCAATTAGGCTAACTCAACAGCAGCATGGGAAAGGTTAGAAACAAATATTCTGCTGAAACTGAATGTGATGTAGAGCCAGAAAATTCCTGGGAAACCACATAAGCCAAACCTCTCATTTCACAGATAAGGGGCCCAGAGAGGTTGTTATTGAGTCCAAGTTACAAGAGTCAGTCAAAGGCAAACCCACAACCCTGCATGGATCCAGCTGCAGGAGCAGGGCCTTTGGCTTCATGATACCTTTCTTCTCAAGGTCTGCTCAGATTAGCTGCTTCATCTTCTCTACTGGGAATTTTTGACCCTAGAATTCTTTAAAAGTAAACTATTTAGCAACATGTACACATGCCATCAACAAGGACAACAGCTTCTCATGAATCAAGTTATCCACATGTATGCAGACTCTCTGCAGCCAAAATCATCAACACCATTCCATGTGAGTCACAGCACACGTTGACTCAAATGTCTTCCCAGCTTCATGATTCCTTGACCTTTTTCTTTATTTCCTTTACTTACCCGCCTAAGTCCACTCCCAGGTCTAGACCAGGTAATGCCACATCAGGAATTGTTCTGTTTTAGTCTATCTGGACTACCTTAAAAAAACACCATAGGCTGATTATCTTATGAATAACAGAAATTTGTCACAGTTCTGTAAACCAGGAGTCCAAGATTAAGACACCCGGGAGATTCAATATCTGGCGAGGCCCTTTGTTCTGGTTCATAGATAGCACCTTCTAGCTGTACTTTCTTATGATAGAGGGAAGAGAGCTTTCTGGGGCTTCTTTTTCAAAGACAATAATCCCATTAATAGGAGGGGTACACTGGTGATGTAAATACCTCCCAAAGATCTCCATCTCCTAAAGTCATCAGGTCGATTATTAGGTTTTCAATGCGCAAATTTCAGGGGCAGGAGGGGACACATTCATATTCTGGAATGTCTGCTCAGTAAAACGTCACTCTACAATTTCTGCCTCTGATTCTTCTACTTGTCATACTCTGAGTACATCTGTTCCATTGAATTTCCAAGCACATCACGCCTCCCTGCCCCCCCAAACTTCTCTTGGCTTCAATTTTCTCACCTAGCTTGGCGCACATAGTCAAGAATTTCAGCAGCATCATTGGTGGCACCGTTAAGTCCCTCACCCCGATGATTCCCTCACCCCATCATATCCATTTCCCCTGCTCAAGACATGCGGAGTTCAGTTGAAGAAATTAACAGCATTGGAACACTGGGCCATTGGTATACATGCATCATTTCTACTCGCACACAACCCCTGCACAGCTCACCTATGGGTTTATTCTCCACCTTTTCCTTATTTCCCATATGTCAGCAATATTAGAATTCTCAAGTTGCTTCCTCTATCTGACTCAACAAAATGGACCAATCTCAGGACTTCAGATAAGAACCTGGCTGTGTAAACTCCTTCAACCACCACCTCTCACCTCCAAATAAAAGCATCTTCACCCAGCTTTTCCTCCTTCAACCCTCTCTCAGACCTAAAGCCATATTTACCAATGTAGGTGTCTTCTCCCTTTACCCCATCCTCATTCCCTACTAATTGTAGAAAACATTAAAACTAATTATTTGAATAATAATAATAATTTCACTGAGAAAAGCTAGGTTTCCCTATCCTCCTCTTAGCATTTGACAATTAAGTGTCTATACCTAATTTTCTCTAAGTTACACACACACACACACACACACACACACACACACACACACACACGTTTAAGAAGTCTGCCATAAATCAGTGAAAGTATGTTTTTATTTAGTAGTTGATCATCTTAATAGAAGCCAGGGAAAAGTAAATGTTGGTCCATGTTAGGTTGGTCACTATGTTTCGATAACTCCTGTGAGGCAGTTCATATTGGTTCCACCAGGAACAAAAAGCCAATTCTCAGCAGTTAATAGCATACAGTTAACCTACTGACATCATATGAAGTTGGAATTGTTCAAAATCCTAATCTTTTTATTTCCAAAGTACCTAAATCAGCAAGTTACCTTTGGGCAGCTTTATAAAACACTTCTGATACCTCTGAGCTCCAAGTACATTTCCCAGAAATTATTTTAACTAAGCAGCAACTGCACATATTTCCCCCATAAACACCATTTCTTCTGGGAGAAATTACTCAGTCATCTGTAGATCCGAGAAATGCACACTTGGATGGCCTGGATCCTGGCAGAGAACACTCTATGTTTCACACAGAAGGCCTGAGAAAACCACAAAGGTATGACAACCTCTAAATAAATGTCAGTGTTTGTCCCTCCCTATCAAATAAATGTAAACTGTCCATTCTGTGCTTCCTGACTTACACCTAGGTTGCCATTAAACAAAAACCCCAGAGATTAGGAGACAGAAATCTCATGTATACTGAGCTTTAGCTAAATCTCAGCCATTTTGTCTTAGATATTTTCAAGGCTGATGGTCATTGCAATGCTGTCTCTCATAAGTTTGGGGAAGACACACTCAGGCTCCCTAAGCCTTCCCTAGGCAGTTGATCCCAGAGGCCCTTAATGCTCAGAGAGGGGCGGGATGGAAACAATAAGGGCGTTTGTTATTTTGCTTTATCATGACTTGCTCTTAACCTGCTTATTACGTTTGGCACATGACATGGTATCCACATCTGCACTTCTTTCCTGAATTAGTTTGGAGCTAATAGATGATGGCCCCTGAGCCAGACTGGGCTGATCCCTGTGAATGGTGCCCTTTTTTGCAAAGTTATTTTGCCCTGTGTCAGAAATAACTTTACATAACTCATTATTTTTCTTTATTGAGTCTAAATAAAGTTGCATGTCATCTGATAGTTTATGAAGTAATGCACACATGCTCTTAATATGGAAAGCAATGGCCCAAGGCTTAGGGGAACTTAAACATTCAATTTCTGTCTTTCTGTCCTTCACACCAGAGAGGAAAGGAGAGTTAATAGGACATTCTTAACAGTTTCTGGTCGGTTCTAGGGTTTGTGTCTGTAATCATTTTAGATAATCGTAAGTAAAAAAGATCTTGGGGAAAGTTTGACATTTTGAAGAGTCTAAGAAAGAACAAGAACCCTCCCTTCTGTATTTGCTGTCCATGTTTCCATAACATTGCTGTGGCCCTGAGCACCTCCATATACCAGATTCCAGCACAATAAATGCTGCAAATTAAATGTGGCTCCAGTGGTTTTGGATTTGGACCAAAAAGTTATCTTTATTAATGCATTCAGGGAAAAGGTCTCATTTTTATTACATTGTGTCCTTAATGATAAAGGCAGGAAAAACACTGAACAAAAACACACCAAAGAAATCCAGGCTTTTGGCACTCAGGTTCATTTCCCCATGCTTGGTGCAGAGGAAGGATTTGGCAATGGCCAACTTGTCCCCTCCTGGGTTAAAGAAGCAACCCCCTCCCCCTTCCTCATGCCTCTTTTGCTTACTCTGACATTTTCTTGGCTTTAGCTGAAATTTTGACACATAAATCCCACTTGTCAAATGATATTGTAATACAAGCATCCAAGTGTCAGCACATGGCTTGCTAGTCTGGGGACCAGAGAACAGGCTGAGGAACACCTCTATGGTGGCTTTCATCTGCCTCCAGCCATCTGCAAGCAATTTGAAACTAGTTTCCAAAGCAGCTAGGTTATTCAGCCTGGTAATACAGCACAACCAAAAATAAAGGGCCAGAGTCATCAAAACCTGTTAACTCGTAATGAGCAGATAAAATTGTGTACTTTTAAAACCTGCCCCAGACCTCTCCATTAGCATTCGGGCAGATGGTCTGAAATCTCTTTTCAATTACAAATCCCATCAAACAGCCCTGGTCCATTAAGACATCACATTTGCCAGCCTCCCTTACCTCCACCCCAAGCCTCTTATCCTTACTTCTGTGGATTCACAAAGGACTGAGAACCTGATGGGACTTCTGTGATCCTTTTGACACCTGAATCCAGGATACTTCCCTCTCACCTAGGGATAAAACTGAGACTCAAAGAAAAGATGTGGACAGTCTCTTATAAAGAAGTATGTACCTTTCTGGTCTGGTAAAACCCATAACACATTTGCAACTATTCCTTATGCTT
>PVKS010026183.1:0-28949 GCA_004027875.1 Aplodontia rufa | reverse complement strand
GTGGTGCTGAGGTTTGAACCAGGGTTTTACACACACTGATCACGCACTCTGATGGTGAGCCACATGTACAACCTCACAGCCACCATTCTTCCCTTCATAAACGAGGCAATCTGGGCTCAGGGTGGTTCAGTCACGACTCGTATTACACAGCCAAGAAGAGGAGCCAGGACTTGGATCTGGGTAGTGCAGACGCCAGGCAAGTGCTCTCCCACAGAGCTGCGCTTGTAGCCCCTCTATCCCTACACTAAAATTTGTGACCTCAAAATCAACACCCTAGCACAGTGACCCAGGCAGAACAAGGCGCTGGTGCCTGTACCCAGCTGAGGCAGAACAGTTTCCATAGTGTGGAAGTGCCCTGTGGCACAGTCCAGGCAGACGTTTTAACATTACTGTGGCTTTTGTTAGTGGTTTCTGTTTAAAGTGACCCGACCGCTGCCTGGCGTTTCTGAGCTCAAGAAGTTGGTGTGCCTGACGCAGAAAATGCGTGTTGGATAAGTTTTGTTCAAGTCGAAGTTACAGTGCTTTTGGCTAAAAATTGAAAATTAATCAACCATGCTTATTAAGCCAAGTTTTTTTTTAAAGAGAGAGGGAGAGGGAGTCAGTTTTATTTAGTTTTTCATGTGGCTTTTGTTGCTCCGATACTTTGTTGTGTACGTGGTGCTGGGGTTCAAAACCATGTCCTTAAGCAAAGTGTTTTAAAACACAATGGCACCTGAAAGTAGCGTATGAACTATTGATTGGTTGATGAAAACACCATGAGGGGAGGCTTGCACAATCCTCCCATAAGCAGCAGCTCGGAACACACTAGCTTGGTAACTACGGTGAAATAGTGGGAATGAGCTGTATTTCATCAGGATGCATCTGGAGCCCCTGGGATTGAACAGGGGTGCTCTACCGCTGAGCTACACCCTACCCCTTTTTGTTTTTTATTTTGAGACGGGATCTCACAAGTTGCTCAGGATGACCTCAAACTTGGTCCTTCTGCCTCACCCTCCTGAGTTGCTGGAATTACAGGTGGGTGCCACCCACACCCTTCTAGAAAACCTAAACACAGGTTCTTGGGCTCCATTCCCAACACAGCAGAAAACAGTTAAATAGAATCCAGGTTCTGGTTTCCCGCCCTGCAGGTCCGAGTTCTCATTCTGAGGTGTGGTGTACACATTTCTGAAAAGCACTGTAGGGACTCCTGGGTCCAGGGCCCCCACGGAGAACCCGCTCATGGAAGCTGTGGCCCAGGCTTGGGAGAAGCTACTGTCCCTAATTTCACAAGTGTTGGCTGGGCCTCATCTGCCACAGGATGACCCTGCCTCTTTTAAGGCAGCCAAGACTAGAAGAAGGACTAGGCGTAGAGGTGTCACCAGAATTTTGTGCCCTAAGGCTTAGGACTTAGTCTTTCTTTTGCAGAATGAAGCTGATAATGGTTGCTTCACAGAGTTGGTTTGCGAGTATTGAAATAATGTCTTTTGAACTTTCCTGTGTTGTCCGTTACTAGAAGGAATGGCTACGGCGAGGGGTGGGGTTGCTGTCAGCTCTGGAATCTTGGCAGCTCCCTGGGCAACGTGGCTGCCTCTTCTGCGGTGCCTTCTCTTTCGGTAACCTGAATGGGGAGGAACGTGTTGCAGAGAGAGCGGAGGACTTTTTCCCGTCAAGTTCATGCGGGGTACCTTCCCAGGCTGTCTGGCCAATCAGCCGGTCCTAAAGCGCTGGGCCACCCAGGTGGAGATCCGTGCCCTGGTCCTGAGGCTGCTGTCACCACACTAGTTCTGCTTCCCGGGCTACAGTGAGACTCTGCCATCCTGTCACAAGTGTCCTGTGCAACTCCACCTCCAAACTGTGCCCTCAAAGGTCATATACAAGGACATCTAGGATGAGGCCCCATTTTACATGAAGGTGCAGGATGCAAAGAACAGAAATGTGGGGAAGAAGCCCCGGCGAATGACCAGAAAGGCTCAGCAGACAGAGCCATCGTTCCAGCTGCTGTTGAGGATCCTCATCCTCCTTTTGCCTTTGCCCTTTGGGGTGGTTTTAGACCCATTCTTTGTTCCTTCTGTACTGGGCGTGAACCCCGGGTCTTGTGCATGCTGAGCTGCATCCTCCTCCCTTGCCTTTGGTGAGGGAGCTGGAGTTGGGTTTCACGGAGTGCGTGGGGACTCCCAGGGAAGCTGCCTGTTACCGGAAGGTCCAGTGAGGACCTTGTGTGTGCAGTCCCCTCTACCATGAGCTTCACCTTAGTTCTTTGTTTCCTCTCAGAATAAAAAGATGCACTTTAATAAAGTATTTGATGTCAGTTTTTTTTAAAAAGTAATATGTACATGGGCCATTTGTACATCCTCTCGTCCCGCTGTGCTCTTGCTCAGCTGCACCCCCTGCCCCCTGCACATCACTCTTGCCCACAGGTCTGTTTTCCAATGCTGTGCTATTGCTGTTTTTGGAATTTTATTAAATGGCATCACACAGGGTATAGGGGCCTCCACCTGGCATCTCGAACTCAGCCAAATGCGTGTAAGCTTCACCCAAGTCCTGTATGTGCTTGAGAGTTCACCCCTTTCTCTTCCACTGCACAGATGTGCTCCAGCATCAGCTACTGCAGCTCCTGTGGATTCACTAAGGTGGCCATTTTGGGGAGAGCTGTTGTGCGGGACTGCAGGCTGGCTTTCGATCAGGAGAGTCTTGTGCGGGACTGCAGGCCGGCTTTCGATCAGGAGAGCTGTTGTGCGGGACTGCAGGCTGGCTTTCGATCAGGAGAGCTGTTGGGCAGCAAATAATGGCAAGGAATAATCAGAGCACTGAATTTCAGAGACTCACTGGCATTGTTGAGGAGGAGACTAATAATGACCACTGCTAAACGGGACCCAAGGTCCTACACACCTCTGGCAGCTGGCAGAAAGTGCTTAACCCTACCTCCTCCCACCGACATGAAGCGCCCTGTGTTCTGGAGGGAGAAGTTTGGGCTGTGTCTAGGGTGAGGACTGGAGTTTCCTTCTCAGGACCAACCCTGCATTGGAATACTTGGGGGACAACCATTGTTTTGTTGATGCTTTGACTGTTTTAGCAAAGCCTGCCAAAACGTTTGTTGAATCCAGGGGTGCTTAACCACTGAGCTACAGCCCATGCCTTTTATCTATTTTGAGGCAGGGTTTTGCCACGTTGCTTAGGGCCTCACTAAGTTGCTGAGGCTGGCCTCCAACTTGCAAACCTGCCGCAGCCTCCCTGTTGCTGGGATTACAGGTGTGCACCACCTCGACTTCTGAATACCTGGAACTAGGGGACTCCCTGAGTGAATCCCACATCTGAGGGTCCCAGTTTTCACTAGACACTGACACCCTAACATGGGCCCTGGGCCTGCAGTGTCCCCTAACTTGGCACAGGGACGTGCCATGACCTGCAGACGCTTGTGGGCAAGTGCTAAGCGCTGTAACAGCGCATCCTTGCCGTCCATCTTTCTTTCTGGTTCTGACTCTTCCTGTTCTCCGTGGACCTGAGCTGAGTGGCCCAGTCCAGGTCCGTGGCCGATTGCAATGCACGCAGCCGGGTCTTTCCCCTGCCGCACTGCCCGGCCCTTTCCTGCTCCTGTGGATGCAGCACCCCTTCTTGCGTTTCCAGGGTGTCCCCACCCTCAGCAGGGAAGTTCTCTGCAACTGCATCAAGACTGTGGCCAGCCGGGTTCCCCTGCAGACTGCGTGTCCTTACTTCACGTGTGTTCTCTCTGAGATCCTGCCTGTTCAACCCAGGGGCTGCAAGTGCCTCAGCGTCCCATTTACTGACACCACTGCAAGAGCCTGGAGGACTCAATGGAGAGGTTTTGGAATTTTATTACGTATCCCTTGGAGGCAGCAGGACGGGACATAATAGAGGCCACCTGAGCCTGCAAGCTGGGGGATACAGGCTGGATCACACACTGAGCACGAGGCTTTCTTCATGACTGTTCTTCTTTTTGCACTGTAACCTCTGAGCCACAGCTCCAGCCCTGGAGAACCACATTCTCTTACTCTCTGTTTAGATCCTCTCCTAAACATTGGAGATAAGACTGGCCAGCTCCCCCTATTGGATTTCCCTCATTATCACAATCTTATCTCGCTGCAAACCCCTCCTGATTAGTGTTTAACCCAACATAAGTCAATATAACAAATCCCCTTTTATAGTCATACATGTAATAGCTTAGGTTGTTCTGTTACAAGGAGTTTCTTCAAAACACTAACAGGCAAGCATTGTGAAGTTCCATAGGGAAGGTACCGCTGAAATGAACAAGACCAAAAACCATGTTTGGTTTGTATAATAGCTTTGTACCAAGAAGCATAATTTCTATAATAACACTAATATATCTTTGTTATCTATTTTGCCTACACAAAGACATAAGTTTATCAACTTAATCATATATGGGATCCTTTACAAATTTTGCTTTCTTTTAAAACTCTCTTACAATCTTACATATCTTTTATAATTTACCCAAACCTTTAGTTTCTATCGATTTTATTTATTTTTCATCTGGTTTTGTTCCTCCAACACTTTGTTGTGTATGTGGTGCCGGGGTTTGAACCCAGGTCCTGGCGCATGCCAAGCAAGTGCTCTGCTGCTGAGCTCCAGCCCCTTTAGTTTTGTATTATAGTCCTTATCCATTTTGAGATCACAGCAATCTTTACAACAAGAATTTTTTTTTTTTTTAGAAAGAGAGACAGAATCAATTTTATTTAGTTTTTCATGTGGCTTTCATCGCTCAGACACTTTGTTGTGTATGTGGTGCTGGGGTTTGAACCCGTGTACTCGTGCATGCCAGGCAAGTTCTATAACCACCAAGCCACCACTCCAGCCCAAGAATTTATTTTTTGAATGCAACTTTAAATAAGCTTAAGTCTGGCCTACTTTGGAGCCATCATAACATGGAGGAGGGTGAGAGGAAGAGGCTTATTCTTGACAATAACACAACACAACATTACATCTGAAACATATTTCAAACAAAAACCAAGAGAGCTCTTAATTTTCTTTTTGTGGAAAAAGTGACAAAAATGTTTTCATGTTTGATATTGCCAGCCTTTAAATAAATCAGGCTCCCCTACTGCCTTCCTACAATACATTTAAATTCCAATCCCAGTGTAAAGAGCAATACAAAATTCTATATATATATCTTATTGATGACAGGTTATTTTATCCAATTATAAATTATTCAATGACAGAAATAAATTCGCAACTAAATTTGTTATTTCTTTATAAGTCTAAAAGAAACTATTGCTACAGACAACTTTAGTTTGGAGAGCACCAGCTTGGTAAAGTGCTCTCCTATGCTTTGTATTTTTTAAAAGACTTATATACTTGGAGGATGTGAATAATATACAATTACACTGATATCCTTATAGTAATCAAGTTTAACCTTTAAAGAAAAATTTAGAATCCACAGTATAGGGGAATAAGCTAAAATAACAGTTGTTTGCTTGACCAGAGACGTACAAACCCTAATTCCTGTAAGAGTTAGTGTCCCTAAGAAATAAAACCTAACAGACACAAGACAATTATCTTGATAGATAAAAGCAGATCAATGCTCAGATTTTACTTCCTATCAGAATATTAAAATTCAAATAACTTTAACTGATAGTGCTAATTATAGCCAATTTAATCACATACACAAGGCTTCTTGAGTTTTACCTTGCCTAAACCTGTCTGCAGTTCAGACTTTCTACAACTGGTTTACATCCTTAGTTTTTGTCCTCTTACATCTTGGACTTTAGCACAAGAATGTTACTTTACAAAGTACTCTCTTATGCATTTCTTTTACCTTCTAATTTTCATATTAAAATAGTTCCATGTCTATAACTTTCTATGTCCCCTGTCTTCTAGTTGTTGACTCTTTCTGAAATTTGTAATTTGAAACAATTCTTATGAATGTTATATGTGCAGTTAATTTATAAAACAGACTTCGTCCCGGGAGAGGGATCTGACAACTTGCCATATATAAACCCCAACACGACAGGGTGGCCAGTTGTTAGGCCCAGTCAAGGTAAAGGCCACCCCGAAGCCAAGCATTGCAGTTAATCCCCCCTCCAGGAGCAGAGGAAGGTGGAGGTGGGGGACGACCCAAACGGAAGCCTCAGAAAAATTTAGACTCAAGAACTAGCAGAGTACAGCACCATTAACCAGAAAAGCATGGCCACACCCACAGCCCTGGCATTCTCCCTAATATCTATGCAGACTTTACAATACTTTAAACCAAACATAGTTGAAACTTTTTGTATGATTATAGAATTATACCTGTTAGAAGTTTAATTCTTAGTAATTTTGCTTTTGGGTTAAGACCTAGAAATGAGCAATCCTCTTTTTTTTCTTTTAAGAGAGAGGGACAGTGAGAGAGAGAGAGAGAAAGAGAAACAATTTTATTTTGTTTTTCATTTGGTCTTCATTGCTCCAACACTTTGTTGTGTACCCGGTGCTGGGGTTTGAACTCACATCCTTGCACATGCCAGGCAAGTGCTGGAACTGCTGAGCTACCACTCCAGCCCAAAACGAGCAATCTTAAACTCCTTTTTCTTTTAAATTTGCCAATTCATAAAAACACACTTAAAAGACCCAAATATATATTGCCTTATGGAATTTAAGAAGTCAGGAGCACTTAAATTTAAACTTACAATTGAGGTTTTAGTATTCTAACTTTGCAAATTAATTAAATATCTCTTCTGACAGGCACATTTGTAAAGATCAATCCCATTTATGTTAAAACTAATTTACCCATTTCTAACTTAGGTTACCCATGAAAACCAAGATAGAGAACAAGTCTAGTTAACATTTCAAGTCAGTTATTCCTGCCAAGAAAAAGTCTTAGAAGCATTGCACATGGCACAGTAAGCCTTTTATAGAAATCTACACTTTGATTGGCTGTAACAGGGGTCCACCTCATGCTTTGAATATAGCACTTGGGGCTCTGTCACTGAGGATTATTTTAAAATAGATATTTTTTCTTCTCTTTCTCTCCCTGTCCCCAACATGGGAGTGGGAACAGGACTCTAGGCCAAGTTAAACTTCAGGGTGCCAGAAAATCTAACAAATGGCCAAATCTGATTGAACAAGTGAATGACAGCCCTCCACCACAGGCAGCGCCTGGAACTGAGCCTTTCAATAGCTCCTTCAAACACCCTGCTTTCCTTGGCTTCTCCCCTGCCAGCAAAGCAACAGACCTCCCCCTTCAAAAACCATGTTTCCATCCTCCTGGGCACCAGGGACAAGGATTGAGCTCTCAGCAACATGGCCACCTGGAATCATGTGCGGGTTACTAATTTCAAAGGCATCTTTTACTCTTACCAACTTAGATTGTTTTTGTTAAAGTTTTATTTAAGTCCTGTGAACTGAAAGGCATTGGGATCCATTTGCTAAATTCATGAGTCCTGGTTTATCTGTAAGCCAATTTTGATGCCATGTATATGATGTAGACACAGCAGAGGTGTGCACACATACACAAAACAGATGGGAAACAGAGATTGTAGCTTGGGGGCAGGTATTAGATCACAGGTAGGAGATAACTGTAAACAATAGAAAATAGAATAATGGCACAGGTGTAAATTCAGGCCGAGATGTTTGTTGGGACTTGTTGCTCTCAGGCCAAATTCACCTGCACCACCATAATGAGGGCGGGCATGGGAAGGGACAGCAGGCAGGGGAAATGGGCAGGCAGGGAGAATAGCATGCAGGGAAAATGGCGCTGGACCTTTGCCAGGCAGCTGGTTTTATTGGTTAAATGGGAGGAGTTGATGGAGTTGGCTTTTCAGAGATTGGTTGGTGGATCCGTCAATCCTTTGGAGCTTGTCTGCCAGCGTCTTCATGGGCTGTTCTTTTCGCGAGCAAGCTGCCCTTTGCCCTGCCCCTTAGCCAGCCAGCATGGCCTCAAGTCTTGACTGAGGCCATGTCCCCAGCCAGGCGCCATGATGACATAACCACGTGGGTGGTCTAGCATGAAGCCACGGCCCCCAGCCAGGCGCCATGACCACGTGGGCTAGCTGAAGCCACGCCCCCAGGCAGCCTAACAATAACCACCAAGGATGTTTCCTAAAGTCTCTATTAGATTTAACACAGATTTTTACATCATGAGTTAAACACAGTGAAAGCCCCTGCAGCTGGAAATGTCAGGAGTCGGGCAGCCACGGTGGATGCTGAAGTCAAAGGTTTGGGTGACCTCTTCTCCCTCCTGACCTAGATTCACTCCCACCATCACCATGCTGTGCCCTCCTTAGGACTCTAAAAGGAGACTTTCTCCAGTGTGTGTGAGTTAACCTTTGAAAAATTGACCTCGGAATGAAAGACAGGAGGAAACTGAGCATTAAAAACAAACAAATCCCTCCAGCTAAGCAAAGTAAAGCTGATTAGAAAAAATAAATAATAATTTTTTCACAGGAGCATCAGTAAACGGAGCTCAAAAAAGAGAGGTTTTTCCCCACAAAAAGGAGAGAGAAATGGCCGTGTTTACTCTAGTAAAGGAGCACACAGAAGATCTTTAGCAGATCAGTGTACTTCCGGATCAGATCAGCATTAGCCCAGATATTGACAGAATGTGGGAGCCTGTGAAATCCTCAGGAAAAGTTTTATTTGTGTTTAGAACAAAGAAAATTCACACACATGGGCTCTTCCCATTGCTCTCCCCGCCCCTAGGCCTGGGATTTTTATTCCCCACCTTTTTCTTGCAGGTTCCTGTAATCGAATTTCTCCCTGTGTACTCAGCCCCCCTTGATTGGAGGCTTCTTGTACCCCCAGTCCCTGTACGCTCAATCCCACTTGCTGGGGATTTCTTGCACACACCCATCCTGCTTTCCTGGGTGTGGTCTTGAGTTTCTGAACAGAGGTCTCAGTCCTCCCACTTTTTAGGGGGTTCCTGTGCTTGTGCCTCAGTGGCACTCACACAACCTCTGGGATGCCTGGCCACCATGGGGACTTCCCTCTTGAGCTTGAGAACGGATTTCCCTGCCTTGGTCTGCCCAGTGCAGCCCGCTGGCCACAGTCCTTGTTTGGATCTATCACCCACACTGTCAATCCACTTGGTGTACTTTGGATTTTGGGTCCTTTGTTGTCTGAGGGATCACAGGTCCCTCCCCTGCTCTGAGGCCACTGAAGCACGGCAGCAGAACGTGTTTCTTCTAAGGACAGGTGACAATCCTAGGCGACTTACGTAGCTCCATGCTGGGCACCAGCATCGTTAGAAATACATAGGTGCCCAAGAAATCAAACACCTGCTTGGAAGTGGGGGGCCAGGCTCAGCTGACTCCGTTGAGAAGGGCGTGGGCAGAACCTGGCCAGCAAGCGTACCTGGGGCAGAACACCTGCTCAGGTGATTAAGGCAGCCCTGCCCTTCACCCTGATTGGAGGAGCTCGGGGGTGCAACCTACACAACTTAAAGCTGAAGTGGGCAAAGGGAAGGGCTTTAATTAGAATGGCGACAATTGGATCCAATTAAAGCTGTTTCTACAGCCTCCCAGGACCAGGAGAGACAGGGCCCACAGGCAGCGTCCTCCTACTGACTGACCCAAAGCAGGGGACAGGGGAGTTTGTTGCTGTCTTTGTCACGGGTGGATGTCTTCATGGAACATTCTGGATCTTTCCATCATGTTCTCCCATGGATATATCATGATAGTCAGATTCCAGGACCTGTTTACCGCAGTGCAAATTCATTCAGTCTATTTCTTGATAAAAACCCAGAGCTGTGGCCTGGACCACGCAGAGGGTGGGGAGGAGCCTGGAGCCACAAGGCACCCTCGGTGCAGGCTCCTGGATGGCCTCTGCAGGCGCTGGTGTGAGCTTCTACTTGGAGAAGGTGGACACTTGCAGGTGCCCCTTCCAGTGGTCTCCCCAGTGCAACGGCGGCTCCCCGGCTGCACGGAGAAAACTGGTGTGGAAATGGGGCCTGCAGTGCCGGTTGCTGGGAGGCAGGAGTGGGCAGGAGTGGGCAGGTGGGCTGAGGCTGCTGGAGCCCGTCCCATCGCCTGGGGGCTTCAAGCAGAAATGCTATGTGGGCTCTGGACAGAAGTCCAAGCACCGTGTGGGTGGCCACATGCCTCCTGGAGGATCTAGACGCTCTTCCTGCCACCCCAGCCTCCGGGGCCCCAGCATCCCTTAGTGCTGTGTGCTGAATGTTGGTGTGCCCCCACCCACCCCAGTTGCACCTGACCCCCCTTGTGTGGGACTGCAGGAGATGGGGCCTCTGGGAGGTGATGGGGTCATGAGGGCCCAGTGCCCTTGCAAAGGCCAAGGATGGCAGTGTCCTCCACCAGGGCAAGGACATAGCCAAAGGCGCCATCTATGGGCCAGACCTGAGCTGCCAGGGCACTGATCCTGGACTTCCCATGCAGAGCTGTGGAAACTCCTCCTCGGGTTTAAGCTACCAACAGCTGCTGCCTTCCAGCAACCAGAGTGGACTCCAGATCCGTGGCCGCTCGCTCCTACGCCTGTTCCCCTGCCACCTCCTGCTCCCTGCACCTCCTCTTCCACACTTGCTGGGCTCAGGCCACCTGGACAGTCTAGGATGAGTTCATTGAACTGCATCTTCAAGACCCCTTTTTCCAAACACAGTGACTTCCACAGGAACCAGCAGCCAGGGCCTGGACGTTATGTTGGGGTCCACCACTCATCCATCTCCAACTCTCTCTCAGCACATGACCTCAAGCCTGGAGATGGTCTTTGTGATCGGGTCAGCACAGGGCACAGAGCAGCCCTGGGAGTCTACAGAGTCTGGGGTCAGGTGGGACCGGCAGGGGAAGGTGGGACCGGCGGGGTAAGGTGGGACCGGTGGGGAAGATGGGACCAGCACATACATCTGCTCACAGTGTGAGGTGCAGGTCTCTGTCACCGGGCTCCCCAGGGTTTCAGCTTCAGGGGTCAGCCTGGAAGACACATTAGGTCTTGATGCTGGACACTGGGAGTCCTGACTTGATGACGAACCTCGAGAGGAAATGCACAGGCCAGGCCTCCATGGGCTCCACTTGGGACAGGAGCCCCTGCCCCACAGGGCAGTGCCAGCTGACTGGCTGGAGCTGAGGGGGAGCTGGCTCTGTGGCCACTCTCTGGTGGCTGACTTAAGTGCTGATGGTCTCCAGGTGCGCCCGCCTGTGAGGGCCTTAACCCAGCACCTTCACCTGCCATACAGCAGCCAGGGAAGCACCTGGCTCTGATGACCCCTGGGGCTGCTGGGGGGCCGACAGAGGCAGATTTGGAATCTGACAAACTGCGTTACAGTGGGCCTTTTCCATGGCTGTCAGGAAGCAGCCCAGGCCTAGGACAGCGTCTTTGTCCCTGCTCAGTGTGGTCACCGCAGTAGAGGGGTGCCCTGGGGAAGTGGGTTGGTCTAACTGGTCTGAGGCTGTCTCCAACACTAGCACCCAAGTTCCCAGAGAAAGGGCGGCCAGGCTGGGCTCCACAGACTGTGTCCACCTGGACCAGCTGGTGGAGGTCTCGGTGACTGGGGTGCAGAAGCTGCCTGAGCAGCTGAGACTTCTGGGTGCATTCACCCCAGGAACAGGTCTTCTCTGATTGGTGAAATCTATCTATGTGTCTGGAGGAGAGACTGAGTCTAGAACAATGACCCCGACAGGAACTGTCTATGACCTGGCCCTCCCACACCAAGAAGAGCAGGAGGTGCCATGAGAACGGGAGCGGAAAAGGCAGCCCCGTGGTGCATCCCTGTCCTCACCTGAGAGCGGGCAGCTGTGGAAGACTTTGCAGGGCAGAGGGAAGCACCCAAGTCCACCTGCAACCAGAGGGTCACAGACTGCGGCAGGCGTGAGCCCCTTCGTCATTTCACCTCTCCCGGTTACACAGGAATCACAGTGACGGCTCCAGGGAGGGCCGTGGCTGCGCTTTGCCCATGGAAAGGGCTTGGAGGAAGCTGGAAAGGGCTGAGGGCTGCTTGGAATCCAGTTTTCATGCCCAGAAGTGAAGAGAGGGAGGGAGAGAGGGTGGGAGAAAACCAAAGAGTCTGCTTACCACGGAGAGTGTCTGGGCACGCGTCACTGCTGCGGAACAGGCGGCTCATGCTGGAAAGCGTGAGCGAAAGCTTTCTGTGCTTGCACCGTTCATCTGCAGGATGGGATCTCTAAACACATTCTACTGCAGGGCTGGAGCGGTGGCTCAGCGGTAGAGCACTTGCCTGGCAGGCACAAAGACCCACGTTCAAACCCCAGCACCACATATGCAACTAAGTGGAGGAGAAACAAATAAAACCAGGTGAAAAAAAAATAAAATCTATTCCCTCTCCAAAATAAAATTATTTTACTTCGAAGAAAAGAAGAGCTGTCCAGGGATGCATCTGGTGCCCTCTCAGAGAGAAAGTCAGAGGCTGAGCTGCTGCGGATAGGGTGTATTTGAAGCACATTCTCTTTGAAAATTGGGATTTAAAGATTTTGTGTGACTGGGTGTGGTGGTCACAGCTGTAAACCTAGGAACTCGGGAGGCTGAGGCAGGAGGATGACAAGTCTGAGGACAGCCTCAGCAACTTAGACAAAATCTGTCTCAAAATAAAAAGTAAAAACAGTCTGGGGGTGTTGCTCAGCAGTGCAGCGTTTAACTAGCACGCACAGGCCCTGGGTTCAATCCCAGCACTGTGAAAGAGAAAAAGATTCTGTGGGTCTTCACAAAAAAAGAAAAGAGGTGATTTAGATGAGAAAGATTCATTCCCATGAACTTGAAATGTGCAGACCCAGTGCAAGCAGCCTAGGCCATGGGCTCTTCTTCTCATTTCTGCGTTCTGGGTGGGTGCAGTGCTTGAGCCTCCTGGGCAGACAGGGGAGAGGCTGATGGCCTCCGCGCCTCCCCAGGACGCATTCCTAGCTTGCTGTTCTGGCTTTCTTGGGCCATGTTCATCATGGCTCCTGGCGTTTGGAGAAGGGCTGGGAGACAAAAGCCTGCTGTGAACTGTGGCGTGGGCTTAGGCCTGGTCCTCACATCCCTGGTGCTGTGGGCCTGCAGAGAAGCTGGGCTGGGGCTGAGATGCCGGAGCAGCAAGGACCAGCCTCCTCGGCTGCTTGGCATTCTCCAAGAAAACAGGAAGAGTCCGGTTTCACATCCGCTCTGCTGGCTGAGGGTGAAATCCCTCTCCTCCTGGGATCTACCAGGATATCCTGAGGGCCTGCCTGGGGCCACCACAGCAGCACTGGTTCATATAGTCACAGGCTGCCAAGCCCAGGGGCCCTACCTGTTCAGCCACCTTCCTGTCACCCCACGTCCAGTGTGATCCTGTGGCAAGCAACGCAGAGGGTCAGAGCGTGGACATCACAACCCCAGAGCCCAGGCCGTGTGGCGCGAGTGGGTCAAAGGCTGTGGCTCAGTGTCATGCACCCCGTCTTTGTTTTAGGTAGGTCCCTCTATCCGTTCCATCAGGATCTGCCTGAGATCAGTCTTGTCACGTGGAGTCCACTGGAGACCAGGGCTGTGGACCTGGCTCCCCCTGAAGCCCCGGAGACCTAGCAGAGGGAGTCACGGGTGAGCTGAGCCCCAAGCTCAGTTGACCATCTGACCTTCCAAGAAACGGGGCAGCGATGCTGGGTGAATGCCGAGACCCAGGCCATCCCCTCTGCTCTAAGCCGCAGCAGCGCAGTGACTGCAGGGCCAGGCTGTCTCTTGTCTGTCTTCACCCCCTCCACAAGGCGACCTCCTGCGCTCATCAGAACACTGGAAACAGAAGCCAGTGAGATCCTTCCGGGCCCTTCCTGCGATTTTGTCCTCCTCCATGTTCCCTGTGTGGCCATCGGGTGGCGCTGTGGAACTTGTCTCTGCTCCTTGCTCAGGGCACTTCTGACACCAGATTGCAGGGTTTTCCTGAACGACTCTGTTCTCTGACACCAGCTGGTGCCCCAAGGTGCAGTTCAGTCCCCATGACCACCGTCCACCTGGAGAGGGTCACAGGCAGGGTCCCAGCCCCACTTGATGGCCTGTCTTCAGACTGGAGCCGCGAGTGCCCTGTGTCAAGGCTGGATCTGGAATCCCCCAAGGCCGTGTGTTGAGGGCCTGGTCCCTGGACGCATTGGCGGTGGTAGGCTCCTGGGAGGCCAGGGATGGGGTGGTCAGAGGGTTCGTCTGCTGGCAGGTAGGGGAGCTGCAGGAGGAGGAAGCAGGTCCTCTGGGGTGCGCTCTGGGCCTAAAGCTGTCCTGAGGGCTGCCGTGGGCACGCTTTCCTGGTTTCTCCCTCCACCAAGATGCTCTGCCTCACTCAGGCCCAAAGCCGCCAGACAGCACCTTCGACTGAGCCTCTGACAGCAAGAGCCGAAAAAAACTTTCCTCCCTGTAGGGGGCTTTCTCAGGCCTGCGGACACGGCAAGGACACCCCAGCCGCTGGACTTCAGACCCACCTACCAGGGTTCCCATGATACCCACTTGGGGTTGCCTTTACAGGGCCCAGAGCTGAGGGGACACTTCCCTTCGCCAGTTACTGCATACCAGAGAGGGGTGGACAGCAGACAGGTGCACAGGGCCCCTTGGAGCTGGGTATGCAGCCCTCTGCAGGTGGACGTGTTCACAGCTGGACGCTCATCAAACCTTTCTAGGACTGAACCTCAGTCCCCTTCCCTTCCTGGGTTTGTGGGTGACCTCGAAAGTCCCCACCCTCTAGTCATTGAATGGCTGTCTGGGGCCACCCCGGTAGCTCACTGGCATGACTCCCCGTGATGGAAAGGGCCCTTAAGATCAGCAAGGACCTCCTGCACCCAGGAAAGCCCAGGGGTTCAAGGACCTCCATGGTGAGAATCAGGGAAAATATTCATCTGGTCGCCCTTCAGTAACGCAGGCAGGGGTCGCAGGCTGGACGCGCTGTGCTGCTGGGGCAGCCTGGAACTAGGTGTGTGGACTCCTGACCCCTGGGCAGGAGGTGGGTGGAGCACACTTGCTGCTGCGGGCAGCGCTAGGGACCAGGGATGGTCAACCAGGTCTCAGATGAATGCACACCTGGGCGGAGTCTGATTGACAAGGCCTGAGTGACTACTGATCTTAAACCCACCGAGAAGAGGGACAGAAATGGCTGGCTCCCGCTAGATGCTGAGGGGCGTCTAGCAGATACGGCCGCCGAGTGTGCGGGCAACGGCTGATGAAGGGCAAGCAAGAACAGGACTCAGAAGGCCCGGCCTGTGCGCAGGTCTCTCCAAGCCAGGTTTAAGAAAAGCATGGGGAGAGGAGAACGATCCGAGCCAGGAAGCAGCCCCAGATTCCCTGGGGCAGGCGAAGGGGGCCTGAGGACCCAAGCAGAGCGTACACACAGCAAGGGACGCCTGCACTCCAGTACCTGTCCTGGGGCTGCTGGCCACAGGTGAGCCAGGAATGACTGACACCTGCCACAAGAGGGTGCTGATCCCACATGATGGAGCCAAACCCCGCTCAGGGACCACAGAAGCTGCTGAGGCTCCGGCTATTGACAGCTGTATCACATGGGGAAAAGGTACCAGAAATGCTCAGTCCACGGCAGGAGCCAGGGTGGCTGGCAGCGGGGGTCAGTGTGACGCCATGCAGGTGTGCTGCTAAGCTGTGTGTAACTGAGAGAAGGAAGGGGAGCTGGAGGTGCCCACCCAGGGTGGAGAGCGTACAGATCCCTGAACACAAGTGGAGGTGCCTGCGCAGAGCCCCTGCTGCCCACACGCAGATGGGCCACGCTCTGGAGCGGGCTGCTGCGGTCAGGGCTGGGGCTGGACTCCAGCAGGCCGGGTGTGCAGTCTTGACCCCGGGGCCTATGTGCCTGCACTCCTGAGGCCGGCCTGCCGGGGGCTTCTCCCCCAGGCGCAGTCTCTGCCTTGCTGGGCTGTGGGTTCAGGAGCCCTCAGCCTCTTGGTCCCATGGTCAAGTCACAGTTTCCCAGTTCCTGCATCTTCAGTCTGCGGGAAGCTGCTCTCGCCTTCTTGGTTCCAGTGGACTGAGGGCGTGGAAGCAGGCGAGGAGGCCCCATGGGTCCTGCTGGGGTGCTTAGGTGCTTGGTGGCCCTGGCTGCTCTCCTGAGGAAGCGGGAAAGTGTCAAGGTTCCTTAGGGGAGGACGGTGGACTTGGCAGTCATCAGGAGAGGGAGAGGAAGGAGAGCAGGGATTGGGATTGACATGGAACCAGGACAGGGACCTGCCAAGCCCCTTCCACGCCTCTTGCCCCAGTGGCAGGTCACCGACTGGAGGAAGAAGGACGAGGGCCAGGCACCCTGGAGGGAGGATGGTGACTGGCATCAGTATGGAGGAAGGGTGGCTGGCGTCGTGGGGCTGGGCTCAGCAGACAGCAAGGCCAAGCCGAGGCGGGGAGCAGAAGAGAGGGCAGGAAAGCTGTGGCCCCAGGCCCTCCTCCCAGGAGAAGGGCGCGGACCTGAACACGGAGGTCAACAGATGCTCCCTGGGCTCAGACAGGGGAAGCCCTGAGGCTTTGGAAGAAGGACACCTTGTCCCACCCAGAGGACCCAGAGCCCAAGCTGGCCCAGTGGTCAGCGCAGGTCCAGCTCGCGTGGAGCTCTGGGTTCCAGAGTAAAGAGATCGCTCAAATGTAACCGCAGATGGTGAAAGGTAAAGGGAAGCTGCCGTGGGCAGGGAGAGGCCTGCGTTCCTGCCACGCTCCCGCCAGGCTGGGGCGGAGCAACGGCAGCTCAGATGACATGGTCTCCACGTGGACTGAGGGACCTTGGAGTGTCCAGTGCCTGTGCCCTCCTAGGTTCACCTGAATCCTGCCCCATGCAATGGCACTAGGAGGTTGGTGACCAGGAGGCACAGGATTAGAAGAGGCCATGTGGGCACAGATGCCTCCAGGGTCCTCGTGAGGCCCCCAAAGACCCCCTGGGAGAAGCCTCAGTCTCCAATGCACCCAGTAGGAGCCTGGTCAGCATCACCTCCCTGACAATGCACCTCGAAGACATCACTGGCACCAGGAATGCTTCCGGAAACAACTCCCACCTCTCCTGGCACTGCTGGCCGGACTTCAGCCCATGGTGACATTTCTGGGAAGAACTTTGCTTCAGCAGGTAATGTGTGTGCCGGCTCCATGATGGTCAGAGGGGCCTGTGGGTAGTCCACGGCCCACCTGGGGGCATGAGTGGCCCCCTCATGAAGTTACACAGCCCGCCCGGGGACAGGGGTGGCACCCTTGTGGAGTCCACGGCCCACCTGGTGACAGGGGTGGCTCCTGCGTGGCGTTGCCTTCGCCCCAGCTGGTTCTGGAGGCCTTGTGGGCTCCACTTGGTCCAAAGCTGGGGATGGTTTCTGGGCCACTTGTATCAGCTCCAGCCTGGAGAGCAGGGCCATCTGCAGGGCAGTAGGACTGGGGACCCAGGAGCAGAGATGTCCCTTCTACCATCTCCTCTTGACTGTGCTGTCCACAGGAGAGGCCAGGGCAGCTCCAGGGCAGGTGGTCACCACAAGCTGCTCAGGGCTGGACTGCAGCCTCCTCAGTCCCAGGTGATCCCAAGAAAGAACCCGGAGCCAAGGTCAACTTTCCTGGCCCCAAGTTCCATTCTTTCCTTTCATGTACAGGTGTATGTGACAGGAGGCCTGGCTGGGGGGTGCATCAGGTGGGGTAGGAGGGTAGCCTAGGGAGGTGGATGAGTGCAAGAGCTGGTCCTTGTCACGGTGGCCGGAGTCACAGTGCAGTGCAGCCACGCGACGCTGGGCACAGGTGTGCTGCATGTATTCTGTTCAGAACTAGCCACGTGAACTCCAATTGCAGGCAGTGCTGGGTGTAAGGACCACTGCGGTCACAGCGTGAGGCCTGGCACCCTGTGGGTGGCACCATCAATCTGTTTTAATAGGAAGAATTTATTACTAGGGCTGCAGAAGTGAGACTGGGAAAGTTAGGCATCAGAGTAGTTAGAATGTTCCAGTCAATCAAGGGAAACCGTTTTTTTCCTTTAAGATCAACTTTACCTCCCCCAATGCTAGTAGGAGGGTCTGGCCAGGTGGGAACTGAGGCAGATGCTCCCTTCTGCTGAGGCAGGCGCCACATTCTTTCTATTGATGCTCTGCTCCTGGGTGGGCCTGCGGGAGCACGTCCCAGCCTGTCATGGTGCAGAGGGAAGTCACAGCAAGACGGGAGTGGCAAGGAGCACCTGCCAGACAGCCGGGTTTGGGATCTTTGCCTGTGACCCTCAGGAGGGACACACTGCCATCCTGAGTGTCCTATCATCCACGGGCAGTGGATGGTGCCAGCCCCCATGAGAATTCCCTTAATCCCAGGGCTCAAGGCATCCAGTCCCCAGGTTCCCTCCAGGACCCAGGTCACCCAGGGATTGGACAGTGCTGCTGTTGATGGCAGGGAACCTGCAATAGAGGAAGCCTGTGATCTCAGGTGCATACCCTGCTCCTTCCTTGCCTAGCAGCTGTGGCAGTGATAGCATGTCCTCGGTGCCCCATGCCACGCACAGCGAGGACTTTGAGCAGATCCCTCCCAGCAGCCTCCAGGTGCCCCCGGCAGAGACACTGGAGCCACCTCCCTGCCAGGAAGACAGGAAAGGGCCAAGGAGCTCGGAGCAGGTACCGCTGTGGGGGCACAGGCCACACAGACTCCGCCAGGCCCCTCCACTTCCGGGCAGAGCCTTCGAGTTGGTGTGGGGGCTCCAGGCCACTCTGGAGGCTTCGGGAAGCCCTGAGACCGTCTGGCCTGGCCACAGGAGCTTCCCGCTGCGGCGCTCACAGGCTGCGCTCATCCGAGGCGGTTTCAGGCAACGCGTTTGACTCTTCAGTCAGTGCCGGTGGAGGGTGAGGTATTCGGAAGGCTGCATTTGGAGGCACGAGCAGGGATCATGTGCGGGCTAGACTGTTCTGGATTTCACGTCCCGGCTCTTTTCCTTCTGAGGGTTGTGGATGCTGCATCCTCTCCCTGCCATGAACGCTTCTGTCTGCCTCAGCTGTGGCCTCTTGAAGGAACACGCTGCGGAGGCCTGACCAGGGAGGCAGGAGGGAGAAGGGGCCCTGAGACCCACAGGCGGTGAGTCCTGCACCACCCGCGGTGTCGGAGGTGCTGTGTGCAGAGAGAACAGCCAGGGACCCCTCCCACACACCCAAGGACTGAGGCACAATCCAGAGGTGGACACCTCATGGTGGTGTCCTCCTTGGGGACAGCGTGGCACAGGGCTGGGCAGCTCCCCCTCTATGCAGCTTTCCAGGGCCTGAGGACTGTGCATTGGGCTGCACATCATGCAGTCATGCAGAAGCCTCTCAAGGCTTCCTGGGACTCGAGAGGCCTGGGCTTGTGTCCTGGGGTGGCGGGAGCACCCTGCACAGTCGCAGCCATGCTTCATGGTCCTGGATCCAGGCTCTCTGCAGCTCCTGGGGCCCCTTGGCTTGCGGCAGCATCGCTCTAGTCCCTGTCCCGTCCTCACCTCTCTCTTTTTATCACCACTCCCGCTGCGGGCATCAGAGCCTACCCTATTCCAGTCTGACCTCAGTACATCTCAGATACGTCTGCAAAGACCCTGTTTCCAAATAAGACCACATGCGGTAGCAGGTGTGGGCACGCACACATCTCTCTAGGGGACACAGGTTGACCCCCAAACACCTGGTGACCCTTTGTCTTCCCCGACAGGCCATCTACACCCTCTGTGGTGTCAAGGTTATGAGCTCGGGTGTCCTTCTGACTTTCATGTCCTTAACCTGTCACTTTGGCCTTGTGGGTTTCACCGTGGTGACCTCGGGGTACCCATTTGTAGGTGCCAAGTGTGTGAGTAGATGGGGGTCACTGGGGGGTGGGTCTTGGAGTGGGGAAGGTCCCTGGGCCCGATCACCAGCTACCTGCCTGTGTGTCCGTCACTTGGACAGCAAAGCTATGGGGGTGTGACAGGTTTTGCGGGTCCCTGGGGCTGGAGGAACAAGCCAGGCGATTGGAAAGGCTTTGCCAGTGGTGGCAGTTTTGATCAAAGAGCCACCATTCTGGAGGTCATAACGGGATGTTTTCTGGGGCTCTGGGGCCCAGGGATTTCTCCCTCAAGAGACCCAACAATTCACAGCCCCAACGGGACCCATTGTTGGAATGAGAGGTCCTTTTGTTCATGATCACACCACGACAGCAGGAGTGCACCAAGACACAGGAATACCAGAACTGTCCCTGGCACGTGGGGACACAGCATCACGTCCTTCACACCCCAGGGCAACCGTGGGCAGGAGTTAGGAGCAGGTGGACTCCGGGCTGGCAGGGTGGCCAGGCAGCACTCTGGGCCCTGCTCTGGGGTGCAGTGTGGCTGGCAGAGCCTGTTCTGACCTAGAGAGCTCTGGGCACTGGGGCTTCTGTCTACAGCTTCCCTGTCTCCTGGTGCCTCAGGCCTTCCAGACAGTTCTGGGCCAGACACAGCCTGTAGACCAGCGGCAAGTCTCGTTCAGCTCAGGCTGCTGTACAAAAACGTCACAGCCCAGTGCTCATGAGGAGCAAACAGCCTCCTCCCCCGTTCCAGAGGCTGGGGTCTTCAGACAGAGCAGTCCTGCTGCGACTGGAGATACAGGAGGAAACACAGGTCTCCTTACTTATAGGGCCTGGTGGCCACGTGGCACACCCAGAGGCCACACAGAGGCAGAGGCCAGGGACCATGGGTGACCGAGCTGTGGATGCCTTTAATGGGCCCAGGCGTTACCCAAGCAGGCTTTTGTCAGGGCGTCTGGCAGGTGGGTTTAAAGCAGGAGGCCAGGCTGGGAATGCGAGGTGGCCACTATGACATCTGTGCTGTCCCTGTGGGGCAAGAGGTCAGCACGGCCAGCCAAGTTGGCTGCACATCTCTGTCCTGGAGGGTGGCAGCCACCAGGGAGCTGTGGGAGAGGATGGGGGAGGAGGAGGCAGAGGACTAGGACTGAATGGCTGGTCAAGGGTGACCAAGTCCAGCTTCTTTCCAGGCCTGACGTGGAGGCCACGTGAACCCAGGAATCCACCACGCTGCGTGGGCCCAGCTGCTCATGGACAGCACCCTCAAAGCCCTCACGTGGTGGAGGACAGGGGCTCTCGGGGCCCTTTGCTGAGGACACTAATGCTGTTCAAGGGGCTCCTCCCTGGTGACCCAGGCACTTCCCAAAGCCCTGCCTCCTAACGCCATCGCCTAGGATGCGATCCCAACACGCGCACTTGGGGAGACACAAACATTTGGGCCGTAGGAAGGGGCTCCAGGAGCTGCTCATCTTCCTGCCCACAGCCCGGAAACTTCCTCAGCCTTGCCCCGGCCTCTTGCCCTCTTGGACTCTGGTGGCTTTGGGCATCTCCTGCTGCTCCCCTCCCCGGTTCTCTCTTTGGCCCTTTTGCCAGGACCAGTGGAAAAACTTTAAAAATGATCTTTACACCACAATCCCAGCAACTCAAGAGGCTGAGGCAGGAGGATCGCAAGTTCAAAGTCAGCCTCAAGCAACTTAGCAAGATCCTGTCTAAAAATAGGTAAAAAAGAAAAAAGGTGGGGGGGGGCTGGGGATGTAGCTCAGTGGTTAAGCACCCCAGGGTTCAATCCCTGGTACCAAAATGATGATGATAAAGATGATAATGCTCTTTCCACCGTGCCACGTACTTTTCTTGTTACAGCTACTTCAAATTACTCCCGTGTCCTCGAACCCCTTTCCTTCCCTGGAATAATCCAGAACGCTTTTAGTCCCCTTTTCGCTGGGTTGTCCAGTCTCTCTTCACGGGGCCCCATTCTCTTGTGCTCTCAGTTCTCACTCTGGGGAGCCCAGGGAGTTTAAACAACAAAAGTGAAGTCAGCGAGTCTTTGAAGGTTCTCCTGAGCCAAGAGCAACTCTGCACTCGTCGGCTCCACACCAGGCGGCTCTGGAGCTGCCCTGTGCAGGGCTGACCAGGCGTGTGGGGGTCCCTGAGGAGGAACTGCAGGTTTGCTGGAGACTTGTCTGGTCAGGCGCGAGGCCTGCACTGCCTTCACAAGGCCAAGTAGGAGAAACAGCCCACTCCACCTCTCGCCGCCTCCGCAGATCAGCAGGGTGCAGGCCACTCCCAAACCACTGTGGCTGCGTGGTCAGGACCCTCGGGCCTGGTCTGCTCCAGCTTCACAGAGCCAATAGCTGGCGCCACGTTCTCTTCTCCCCACCTTTGAGTCTTCGTGGAAGAGACCTCATGTCCCCGCCACCTGCTGCCCTCGGGAATTACCACTTGGTCCTCTCCCCACATGGGCTTGGGAGCCTCGACGCATGTGATGCCGTCGACCTGTGGGCTGCTCCTGTCAGTGTGCAGGGACATGGTGCTGCCCTTCCACATGGACACTGACCTGACCCTCTGTACACATGGACACTGACATGACCCCTGCGCAAGTGGTCACTGACCTGACCCCTAGTCCACATGGACACTGACCTGAATCCCCATCCATGTGGACACTGACCTGACTGCCCAGTCCACATGGACGCTGACCTGACCCTCAGTCCACCTGGACACTGACCTGACCCCTGCCCAAGTGGTCACTGACCTGACCCCTAGTCCACATGGACACTGACCTGAACCCCCATCCATGTGGACACTGACCTGACTGCCCAGTCCACATGGACGCTGACCTGACCCCCCGTCTGTGTGGACGCTGACCTGACCTCCAGTCCACGTGGACGCTGACCTGACCCTAGTCCACGTGGACGCTGACCTGACCCCCAGTCCATGTGGGCACTGACCTGATCCCCCCATCCACATGGACACTGACCTGACCCCCTGTCCACATGGACACTGAGCTGACCCCTCCTCCTTTCTGAGTACTTAAGTTTCTGGATTTCTCTTCATCCTGGGAGAAGGCTGAGTGGGCCCTTGTGGGAGGGACCGCCTCCTTACTCAGGGGACGTGGGAGGAGCCCATCCAGGTGCAGCTCCCCACTGTCCAGGGGAGGAGCGGACACTGGGGGCTGAGGGCGCCCTCACTCCATGGTGCTGAAGCCCCAGGGCCTCTGGTTGGGATCGTGCCCGTGGGATTCTGCAGGAACATCCTATCCTGTCAGGGCACCTTCTGGTGCTGGTGACCATGGCGGGCAGGGACAGTGAGGTAGATTTGCTGAAAAGCAGGGATTTCAAGTGGTGGCTGGTGCAGGCTGGGCACTGGTTCCGCTCCCGTGTTCTCAGGGTCTGGCGGAGCTGGGGGGGTCTGGGCAGGGCCCTTCTGCCCTTAGGTTTGCAGGTTCTTCTCCACTGTGCTTGGGGGTCCTGGGTTGGAGGGGCTGCTGGCCTTGGTTCCAGGTTTTCCTCTTCCTGATCCTGCTGCCAGGCCTTCTGCAAGGGCCTAGGGACACAGCAGCACAGGCTGGGTGGCAGAGCCAGCAGGCAGTAGCCTCAGCTGCAGAGAGTCCCCCAGGCCTCCTGTGACACAGCAGCCTCAGCCTTGGCCTCTTTGGGTGCTGGAGCCAGGGCTGAGGGTGCACCCAGGGCTGCCCGTGGATCCCCAGATGGAAAGTGAACAGTAGATGAAGCAGGCATGTTGTCCCAGAGCCATTGGGCAGCTGCGGAGTCTGCCCAACCCTGCTCCCCGGGGTTTACACTGCTTGAAAGCAGAACTTGCTGGCCCTGGGATGAAGGTAAAATGTACGACATCTTTCCCTGCTTCCCGTACCTGCCCGGCGCTGAAGCCAAGTCTCCAGGGGCAGGGCCAGGCTGCCTGGCTGTGCCTGCAGGGCACACCTGAGCGCAGGTGCCCCAGACTGTGTGACGGGCTGAGACCCAGCCCAGGATCCAGAAGCCCCGTCCCAGATCAGTTTGCCCATGTTATTCTCGGGAAACTGAGTGTGGACCCTCAGATCAGAGCCCAGGAATCCTGCTTCAGTGTGGCCAGGACGCTGATGTCCACACTAGACCCCCACAGGGTTTCTGAGCTTCCCTCCCCGGCCACGCCCCTCACTTGTGCTTTGACCGTGCGCTATGCTTGGGGAGAACAGGGAGAGCTGTTTCTGCAGCCATCCTGCTGGCCAATGCTGCCATGGGGCTGGGGGCCCCTCTGCACCTGCCCCACAGGCAGACCAGTGACCTTAAAGAGTGTGCTGGGCCCCCACCTGACGCCAGCCCAGGAGGGGTCTGGGAGGCCTCCTGGGGGCCACCCTGCTTGCTGGGCTTCAGGCGGCCTCAGGAGGAGGGAGTCTTCAATGGCACTGTGGCCTGGGGAAGCCAGAGTGCCTCGATATTTCAACCATGCTCCAGCCCTAAAGGACCAGTTCTGTGCCTGCTGCGCTATCTGTCACCTGTCCTCTGTCCCAGCAGGGTCCGGATGGAGCAGCTGCTGGAACTCCTCCACCGCTTACCCGCTGGAGGCCTGCGCTTCACAAGCAGGAGTTCAGGGAGCTCTCAGTAGGGTGCGGGGAGCAGGGACGGGGTGGACAGAGCCCTCTGTCCTGCCAGGCCCCTGGTGCAGAGACCCTGGGCGGCTGGGTGGGAATGAGGTACAGGCAGATCAGGGGCAGAGACCCTCACACAGACCGGCGCCCCGCAGGCCCGGAACAGCCTGAGCTCCAACCTCCTGAACCTCGTGGCTGCTACCATGGGCCTGGTCCTCCTCACCGTCAACCTGGCCAGCGTGTCCCCACAGCCCACAGTGTGAGCCACCCACGCGACGCCCTCGGGCAGCCGCCACTGGAGGGATAGGATCAGAAGCTGCTTCGCGGCCCACTCCAGCTTGTGGGAGTGTGGAGGTAGCAGGCCACAGTGTCTCAGAATCTTACCTTCTTGCCCGCTGCTTTCCTGTGGTGTGGCTGCTGGCCCAGGGATGGAGGAACACCTGGCATTTGTTGGTTGGTTGTGTTGCCCAGCCCAGGTGTCCCCTGCCACTGCCCCCAGAGTGGCCCAGGAAATTGGACTTGATAAGGACTGGTGGGGCCATGTGTGCCAGGGGAGGAGAGAGGCTGTTTGGCTGGTGTCATTGTGGGCCTGCACCCTCTGGCCACCCCAGAAGGCAGAGTGGCTGTGTCCAGCAGGGACCCCGAGTGTCCTGTGTTTCAGGGCATCCTGAATGTGACCCTCCTCTTCACGGTGCCTTCCGCAGCACTTCCTGGGAGGCCCCCTTGGATGTCCCTGGGTGAGTCTGCGGCGCTGGGCCTGGGGCTCTGAGGAGGACTTGCGCGGTGGAACAGAGGTTGTTCAACTCACCACAGTCCCCATCAGGGCCGTGGGAGGATGTTGCCCTGTGCCCCACACAGGTGACACTGGACCCACAGACCAGCAGGACCCCACGGGAGCAAAAGCAGCATCGCCATGGGGGCAGACAGAGCAGGACAGCAGCAGCTGAGGCTCCAAGGGTCCTGGGCACCCACGCTGGGCTTGAGCCACAGCGAGGGTTCAGGCTCCACCCGCGACTGGGCCTGAGCCACGGCGAGGGTTCAGGCCCCACCCGCGACTGGGCTGAGTCTGCCCTTGCCGGGTGGCCACAGTCACGGAAGGGAGACTGGGCTGAGAAAGAGACGTGGGAGGAAGCAAAGCTCAGGGCTCACTGCCCTCCCTTCGTCATCCTCCCCAGGGTGTGCTTTCTGACGCAGAGGGACATGTCTTCCCTGGCCTGTCCCCACCAGCATCTGTTGGACAGGATCCTAGATCTGCTTCACTGGGGAACTCTCACGGGGGAGAGAGAAAGAGAGAAAAAGGGAGGGAGGGAGGGAGGAAAAAGAGCCTGGGGTCTCAGCAGCCTAAAGTTGGGCAGTTAGGTCCACTGAAGGCTTCACTCTAGAGGTGACCCAGGAACTCTGGAAGCACCTTCTCCTTCCTCTTATGAGCCTGTGGATTCAGCAAGGTCTCCTCCTGTGTCTCATGGTAGTCCACAGCAAGCACAGATGTGACCCACCTCTCAGGTCCCTGCTGGGACCACAGAGGGTTCTGACAGATGCCAGAGAGCCCGGCTGAGCAGACACCCTAATGATCGTGAAGTGTCCCTGGGCGGTTGGGCCAGGGTCTCCTCCTTCAGGGTCAGGTGGTTTGCAGGCCTTGGCAGAATGACCACGCAGACCTGGTGGTGGCTCCAGTCCTGGCCTTGTGGTCCTATCATGGGCCTTAGGCAGAGCTCTCAGCAGACTTCAGGAACTTCAAGAATAATTTGCTTCAAAATAAAAAGTCTCACTGGGCATGGGGCTCATGACTGTAATTCCAGCACCTTGGGAGGCTGAGGCAGGAGGATCACAGGTTCAAAATCAGCCTCAGAAACTTAGGGAGGCCCTAAGCAACTTAGCAAGACCCTGTCTCAAAATAAAAAATTAAAAGGGCTGGGGATGTGACTCAGTGGTTAAGCACCCTTGGATTCAAGCCCCAGAACTCCCCCCACAAAAAAAGGAAGGTCTCTGACCACTTGGATCTCATTTGCCACCTCCCTTTTAAAGTCACCAACACCAATACAGAATAAAAGTGAGGAAGTTTCTAAATGAGTTCTGCAAAAGGAAACACCAAAGCCAACTGCGGCCCCTGCGGAAAACCCAGCCGAGGCCTGCTTGCACAAACGGAGGCACAGAGGCCTCGAGCTTCCCACTGGGCCTCCCGGCCAGAGTGGCCCCCAGGAGGCGGGGCCCTAGCAAGCAGTGGGGCCCCGTGTGGATTAATCCGCAGATGGGCTCAGAATCGATGGGGATGCTGGATGGTGGCGGGAACGGTGGGAGGTGGGACCTCGTGGAGAGTCCTTGCAGCCCCCAGGGACTCTGTCTGTCCCCCACCCCTCCTCGCTCATCAAGGTGGCTACAGGGCTGGGCCGGCCTCCAAACCCTCAAACCCTCGTAGAGAGCCACAGAGGGGCCCTGGCCGCCTCAAGCCCAGGCAGTTCTCACTGACAACCACCTCCACCCGCTTCCTGCTCGTCCGCCCCAGGACGGCCCCAGTGGGCCCTGTCCTTTAGCCACACCCCAGCAGGGCAGGATCCACCATGCAATGTGGAGACAACGGGGCAAGGGCTGTGATGGCTTTGTGGCACCCACGACATCCTTCTGAGAACTCTTGCTCTCTAGGCGTCACCCCCAACACTGTCACCAACCCAGAGAGGAGGAGACACGAGGGACCAAAGAGGCTGTCAAGGACATCACCCTGCTATGGGCTGGGGGCCGGGGGGGGTCTGCCCCAGTGGCTACACAGCTCAGGAGGGCAGGGAGAGGCCACCTGGGCCCGCATGTCACCTCCAGAGGGCTTTCTTGGTGCGGGGTAGAGGCTGTCACGGCCCCTCCTGGTGTAGAGTGAGGCAGAGACAAGAGATGGAAAAGGACAGAGCAAGAAAGGCAGCGTGCAGAAAACCGCAGGGGGCAGTGGCAGGGGTGCCTCCCAGGGCCCCCCCCTGGGCCTGCTCTGTGCCCTTCCTGGAAATTCTCCCCTGGCTCTGGCTCTAAGGCCAGAGGGCTCAGAGTGAGGCATAGGCGCCTGCACTGAGGGCCACAGGGTGGAGCTGGGCCTGGAGACAGCCCAGACCCCAAACAAACTCCACCCTGGCCCCAAGGCCTCTGGGCTGCAGACACACCCCCAGCTTCACCCTGCCCGGCAGGGAGGCCAAGGCTCCCGGGGGGGCTAGGCCCTGGAGAGAGGGAACTACGGGGACTTTGGAGAGGAGGGAGAGACTCCCACCCCATCTAGGTCAGGCAGCCAGAAATGGGGCGCAGCCTGCAGGTCAGGGACCAGGTCTGTGGCCACTCAGCAGAGGTGAGGACATGGAGTGGAGGCAACAGCCTGGAGGCTCCTGCCTGGCAGAGAAAGGAATCCGACAGGGTAAGGAAGGTCCGCTCCCAGATGCCCAGCAAGAAAGCTCTGCAGGGAGCTCCCAGAGCCTTCGGAACTCAGATCACGGAGGAAGGTGTGTGGGAGGGGCATTCTTCTCCCCTCTTGCTGCTTAGGACCCCATGCTGCACTTGCTTTGCCAGCTGCAGAGGCAGCGATGGGGCACAGAGGCCTCCCACCCTCATAGGCTGGGAACCAGGCTGGGAGTGCAGCTTCCAGGGCAGGGCCAGCCACAGCCCCTTTATTTGCTTTATTTCAGCTTCTTTGGAAGGAATCAGCTGGAAAGATCCCTCTCCTTTGAAAACTAAAGTGAAGCTCTGAGGCACCGTGGGGTTCCAGGCGTGGCGTGGGCAGGCTCCCTGTCCGGGCCACAGTGAAGGCATGCACTGTGGGCCTGGGGAAGGCGGCCTCCAGCGCTGGCCCTCAGTCCAGGCCGTCCGGGTCCTGTTGCCCGGTCTCCAGCTGCAGCACCTGCAGAGAGAAGCCTGTGAGCACAGTCTCGTGCGATGTCCCAAGCCCCCTGCCCAGGTGGCCGGGGGCCAGCAGCGAGCGCATCCCACGGGGGCCGGGTTACAGGGGTCTTTTCTTTGCCACCTGTGAGCCAGTGTTTCCAGCCTTGCTCTTCTGGCTGTGTAGCACCTAAAGCCCCTTCTCAACCAAGGGGAACCTGTCACCAAGTACGCCTTGGTGGAGCCAAGTCATGGCCTCCTGCCAAAGAAGCCAGAACTGGGAGCAGCCCCCTCTCCCTGGCTGGGGCAGCCCAGTGACTGGGCCTGTGGCCTGAGGATCCACTGTCCCCTGACCCAGTGACACCGGGACGCAGGGGTGATGGAGCAGGTAGGCATCCCCTGTTGCTGAGTGCAGAGCGTGGGCTCACCCTGGCCTCCATTGAGCCCTCTGGGCCACTCGGAGGGAAGCTCCTCCCCACTGCCCTCAGCTGGACGCAGCATCTCTGCACGGCAGTCATGAAGCACAGAGCAACGCCAGCCCCATCTGCCCCCTGAACCCCGCACACTGACGGTCCTCTGCCAGGAGGGGCGTCCTGGGCACCACAGGCCATCAGAAGTATCCCAGCACGACACCCACTGGATGCCACAGCACAGACCCATGCCGTGCTGATGACTGAAGCCACCTCCAGACTGTGGGGGTGCAGCACCCCTGATGGGGACAGCCTGCGGGTCCTCTCCGTCTGCACACTGGCTGCCCAGAGAGCCCTGTGCCAACCGCTGGACAGTCAGGCCCTGGCTCAGGGAACATTTACAACTGACCGCTTCTCATGTGTCCTGCGTGGACGAACGGGAGAGGAGCGGTTGGCCGAGCGCTCGCCGCCCTGAGAGGGGAAGGAGGAAGAGACCGTGCCCACTTTTTTTTTTTTAAAGAGAG
>PVKS010026182.1:0-28951 GCA_004027875.1 Aplodontia rufa | reverse complement strand
ACCAGCTTTTTGTTTCATCAATTCTTTTTATTGTTTTTTTGTTTTCAATTTCATTGATTTCGGCTCTGATCTTGATTATTTCCTTCCTTCTGCTGGGTTTGGGGTTAGCTTGTTCTTCCTTTTGGAGGGCTTTGAGATGAAGTGTAAGCTTATTTATTTGGGATCTCTCTTCATTTTTAATGTGGGCACTCAGTGCTATAAATTTTCCCCTTGGGAAAGCTTTCATGCTGTCCCAGAGGTTTTGATATGTTGTGTCTTCATTTTCGTTCTCTTCCAAGAATTTGTGGATTGCTTCTTTCATGTCTTCTTGGATCCATTCTTCATTTAATAGGGTATTATTCAATCTCCAATAATATGTGTGTTTTCTGTTATGATTATTGCTGTTGATTGCTAGGGTTATAGCGTTGTGGTCTGAAAGGACACACGGGATAATGTCTACTTTCTTGTATACTTACTTTTTGTAACAAATGTTTTTGACATTTACCATCCTAAAATGAAATTCATAGATAACATAATGTACCACTATGAATAATGCTTTTAAAATTCAGTGACATGAGCTAACATTATAAAGAAGAAAACAAAAGGAAAGTAATGTATTATATGTATATTACATGCATTTTAATGTGGAAATATTCAGGTACTACTAATATATTAGAAGTCATAATAGAGTTGCCAGATTCTTACACTTAAATGCATATAATTACTCCATCAGTACAATACATACAAATGCAGACAGACAGTTAAATAATTTTTTGACAACTCAAACACAATGAGTGCTCTTGGTGAACTGATTTTTCCAAAAGGCAAAAACTCTGTAGATTCTTAATAAAAGTGCAATAGTTGCTTTCTTGCAAAATCCAGTGTGTAATAAAGCAAATTACAAAAATATTCTTTGTTTACCTGTAAAACAGATGGCTCTTGTGATTATAAGCAGTTTTTTCATCTCTGTTATTTGAAAGTTGTGTGAGATGTGAGAATGTCATTCTTTTTGTGAGACGATAGGTACATTGCAGAATATCCAGTATCCCTGACCCCTGCCAAATAAATCCCAATTACAACTAAAAATGGCCCAACAAATAAAATGCCCCCCATTCACAACCATTGTTCCAAAGTGGAAAAAAGGGTAAAGGATTCAGGTAAGAAATGTGACTCATTCTGAGTCTACTTTGAATTTTTTTTATTCAATATGTTGAAAGTCTGTCTCATTTTCATAAGGAATCTGAAAGACCCTACAATTTCTGTATCACAACTGAATTGTTGATGCAGGTATAATATACACTGGTTTTATAATGAGGGTTTTTTCATCTTCATTTTGTCTTATTCACAAAAATATAGATTTATAAACAGTGCCTGGTATAGTTTAATCATTTGGTAATTTTTATTTGATAGTATTATATGCTGTTAGGTAAACATAATATTTCTTCTCTTGCTCAATATTGAATATCTAACAAAAAGCTACTACAGTATCTAGAGCTCTTGGGTGATGCCTGTCCAGATACCTCAAGGCTTGTCAGCAGTCACCTGCAAAACCATGTCTACAGAAATACAGTTGTTCATACTTTGAATAACAAAGTCATTAATGGACACCTAGCACATCTAATAGTTCTTCTTCAATTCCTCTTTTTCCCTTCATAGACAGATACACAAAGGCTGCTCCTTGACTCCATCCCCATTTTCTCCCCTTTTTTCTTTCTTTACACATATGAGCAGATTTATCCAGACATCATTTCTGGTCTCTTTTGCAAATTTTACTCAATTTTACTTAAATTTTATTTGGGGGAGAACATATTATTTTTTCCTATCAATTCATGAATTAAAGCATCAAGTATAACCATAAATTTTATGTATTCATTCAGAAATAGTTTTTGGGTGTCTACTATGTGTCAGGCACCGTTCTGGGTTCTGGAAATTCAACTGTGGACAAGTTTGACCTGTTCAAGGAATAACAATGGGCAAGGCAGAGGTTGTAGGATATAAACTTAGAGAGATGATAAGGATGCTTGTGCAACATTGTTTCAAATGCTATTAAATGGTGGTGTAAGATGAAAAACAAAGGTTGACAGTTGGATTTGGCAAGATGGGAGACTGTCATTGTTCACAACAAAAGCAACTTTAATAATCCTAGTGACTTGGGAAGCTGAGACAGGAGAATTGCAAGGCCAAAGCCAGCCTCAGCAACTTAGCAAGACCCTGTCTCAAAATAAAAAATAAAAATGGGCTGGTGATGTGGCTCAGTGGTAAATCACCCCCAGGGTCAATCCCTGGTAGCAAAAAAATAAATAAATAAATAAATGCAACTTTATTAGCATTGTGAGGACAAAAGCTTCTTTGAAGTGGGATAGAGAAAATTTGTGGAAGGTGAGGAAGTGGAATTTCAGGTAAAGACAAAATTTTCATGCCGTTCGCTTTGCAGATGAGCAAAATGCTCCAGTAGCCAGAGTCTTATAGCATCTTGGTAGACTAACTGAATGACTTTCCTCCTTCCTTCCTTCCTTCCTTCCTTCTTTCCTTCCTTCCTTCCTTCCAGATGGAAGAGACAATGGCATATTAATATGCTAGAATTATTCTCCAGAATGGGAGAGATTGTTACTGTAAGAGAGAGGAGAAGAATTACAAGACCATAGCTCTTGAATAGATGAGAGAGATAGGAACAAGGAAAGAGGAAGCAAGAGTGTTTTTGGTCCTGTAGGTTATTAAGTTGATCATGGGAAAACACTGTCTCTGATTGCACCTCTTAGTAAAATAAATGGGAACATGAGTTGAGGGTAACATAGGGGAAGTGGTGTTGGAATTTTAAGAGAAGAGGCAAATATGTGTAATAGTCAACTCAGAGGCTGAGAGGGACTGAATTATCTGGGAAATACACTAAAAATGTACAGATGAGTATCCACCTGAAGTTAATGGTCATAAATTTAAGGTTAGAACAATCTGAAAGATTGTGTTTGTAGAGCACAGACATAAAATCAAAAGAGGGTTGGATTCTACCAGAGTTGGAGTATTTTTCAGGCAAGGCAACAAAGGGAAGAATAAGTGAGGGGTTTTAGTGATGGATAAAATTACTTAAAGAAGGTGAGGAACTGTGAAAGTGATGGGGCTAATGGACCAGAAGCACTGCAATTTATTATTGGAGTTCAAGTGCCAAACCCCACTGCCTACAGTTACCACCCAGTTAGTTCATTTAGACTACAATGGATCATTCAGGTGACAGTTCTTATAATCTCGTCATTTTACCTCTGAATATTCTGTGTTCATAGGAGCCTTTCAGGGATACCTCATATTCAAACCATAACAGGCAGGCACTATGGCAGTTACCTGTAGGACCTGTGTATGTGATTGTCATGCTTGGGTCATAGATAGTAAAACTCTGAAAACTATGTTTTGGTCTTTGACAGACTGCATCTACAATGGTGATCTTATAAGACTGTGTTGCCTAGGGACATTGTAGCCATCTTCATTTGCATGAGTATACTCTACGATGTTCACACAATGATGAAATCTCTAGTGACACATTTCTCAGAACATATCACTTTAAGTGACACATGAATGTACCAGTGAAGGGAGCCTGACTAGTCAAATTATCAAAGACGCTGCGAAAGGAGACTGTGAAAGGAAATATGTGGATTGTTTGTAAAAACATAAAGTCGGACTACACACTGAACAATAGAGGATAAATGGAATAAACTAAAGGTTCAAAATCACCTGTAATTACCTAAAAGTTCACCCACTGAGGATTAGACCAACTTTTAGTCAGCTTTTTGTTACTGTGACAAAAAATACCTGACAAAAACAACTTAGAAGAAGAAAGATTTATTATGAACTCATGTTTTCATGGTGGGGCAGTCCATGGTGGGCCAACTCCATGGCCCTGGGTCAAGGGGAGGCAGAATGGTATGGTGGAAGAAAGCTGTTCAGCTCATGACAACCCAGAAGCAGAAAGAGTTCTAGGCACCAGGGACAAAACATAAGACTCAGAGGGGCATCTTCAGTGATCTGCTTCCTCTAGCCACATCCTGCCTGCCTACATGCGGCATAGTAATCCTGTCAAAATGATCAACCCACCAAATGAATCAGTCCACTGATTAGGTTGTTTTTTGTTTTTGTTTTTGTTTTTGTTTTTGTTTTAGAGAGAAGGGACAGTGAGAGAAAGAGAATTTTATTTAGTTTTTCATATGGCTTACATTGCTCCAAAACTGTTGTTTACGTGGTGTTGGGCTTTGAACCTGGGTCCTTGCACATGCAAGGCAAGCACTATAACCACTGAACCCCCACTCCATCCCCCACTGATTAGGTTTTAATTCTCATAATCTGTCACTCTGAATATTCCTTTATTGTCTTACTGTGGTGGGGACACCACATGTCCAAACCATAATAAACTTCAATGCTTCAAAATAAATCAGCTAGAAAAATGAAATATTTAATACTCTAATATGGATAACTTTATATGTAAGAATTGAAATATAAACCAAAAAGCAGGTCAAATAAGTTGTAGCATGAATTTTAAGATATTTAAATTAGAAAACATACCATGAATTCTCTTTTGTTATGGTTTGGATGAAATGTGTCACCCAAAAGCTCAATACATGAGACAGTGCAAAAAGGCTGAAAGGTGAAGTGATTGGGTTCTGAGAGCCTTAACCCAATCGGTGCATTACTCCCCCAATAGGGATTCATTGGATGGTAATTGTAGTCTAGTACGGTGTGGCTAGAGGGGTTGGGTCATTGGGGGTATGTCTTTAGGGTATATATATATATATATTGCATCTGGTGAAGTCTCTTTCTCTGTTTCCTGATATGACACCTTGAGCTGCTTCCCTCTGCCACACCCTTCTGGCATGGTGTTCAACCTTACCTCATCTGCTGTCTATGGATTAAGAACTCTGAAAAAGTGAGCGCCCCAAATAACATTTACTCCTAAAATTATCCTTGTCAGGTCTTTTAGTCATAGCAACAAAAAAGCTGACTAAAACAGAATTGGTACCAGAAGTGAGGTCATTGCTGTGAATAACCTGATCATGTGGTTTAAGACCTTTTTGAAATTTCTGGGAAGAATTTTGAGATGTTTAGCAGTGCAAATTGGAAACACTTTTGATTGTTGTCAGCAGAGCTTAATGGATGATTCCAGTAGGGGCTCAAAAAACCAGAGCCAATAAGACTATGGACAGTCAAAACAGGGCTCATAAGTTTTCAGAGTGGAATGAGGACTCTGTTGGAAATTGGACTAGAGGCCATTCATGTTAGGTTCTGGCTAAGAAGTTACCTGTATTTTACCCATGCCCTAAGACTTTCTGTAAGCCTGATTTTAAAAACAATGGACTTCTTCATCTGGCAGAAAATGTTTAGAAATAGTTTATTTTTTAATGTTTCATCATACACATTATCAAAGCAATGGATGCTTATCCTAGAAAACTAAGAAAATAGAGAAGACCAAAAGAATATTTAAATCAGTAATTCTGTGTAAAGATGATTCCTATTCCACTATGGCATATGTGTTTCCAGAATGTCTTTCCTATATATACATAAATCATATATTATTATTATTTTCTATAAAAATGGAATCATGTGTACATGATGTTTTATAACTTATTATAATTTATGTAAGCCACCCACAAATTTTGAATATATGTTTTTCCAGTATATTCCTATTATGAGCCTTTAGTTTGTTCTGGATAATCATTTATTTACCATTAGGCATTAGATTGCCCCGACATTTATTTATTTGTTTGTTTTTGATACCAGGAATTAAACCAAGCAGTGCTTAACCACTGAGTCACATCCCTAGCCTTTTTTATTTTTTATTTGAGACAGTATTTCACTAAGTTGGTTAGGGCCTTGCTAAGTTAAGAACTTTTCATTACTGATAACAATATGAATAACTTGCCAAACTTGAATTAGGAATTAATTATATGAGAACAGAAATCAAGAGAATCACCTGAAGGGCTGGACCCTAACTGCATATTTCTGATTCAGTATGTCTAGGGTAAGTTCTGAAAATCTGCCATTTCTAATAAGGTTCCTAGTGATGTTGATGCTACTGGTCCAGGGTGCACACTTTGAAAAGCCCTCTCCAAGATAATACTTTATGGCTGTGGTTTATGCAAAAAGACAATCATGAACTTGGATATTTTTGGATAAATTACTGGTCTTAATTGTACTAAAGGAGCTTCAAATGTATGTTTAATAAGTTATGGGAGATAGTATCAATGAAGAGTCACAGATTATATTGTGGACTGGGTTTTGGGTTTTTTGTTCAAAGCAATAGAAATAGTCTCTAGCCAATTTAAGCAGAAATTTGTTGAAAGGCAGTTGAGTAGATCACAAATTTACTGGGGAGACTAGAGAACTTTCAAAGTATTAAGGAATAGAGAAGGCCACACACCAGAACTATGGTTAAAATGTCAGCCCTAGACTAGTCCTAGATTCTGTTGCTGCCATTGTCTCTCCTGGAAACTAACTGATAGAATTACTTACTGCCTGATAGAATCCTTTCCCATCTCTGCAAAATTTTGCCTGTAGCTATGGAGTCGGAGTTTGAGGCAGGAGATTTGAATTGCCAGCTCTTGGCCAAGCTGGCAATTGAGGCTAGCAAAGTGAGTGTTTGGACTTTTCAGTTTCTATAGCAGGAGGTGGGTTCCTCCTCTCAGTCATTAAAATGATGAAAATATCCCCAAATACACAGTCACTGGAAATGACTTGAGTTTTTTTGACTGTTTATTTTGTTTTTACCTTGGGTGAAAGGGAGAGATAATGCTGTTGGCAGAAATATAGATGGTGATATGGGTGAGATTAGAAAACCACCTTTTGGATTCTTTTCACATGTCAGTTATGGCCATTTAAGTTTGTCATAAGAAATTTTGGCAGTTTCATGTAGTTACATTGTTGGATGCCAAATGGGCTGGCTTAATGACTAACTCATTGTCATCTTAAGGATAACTGTGGGATAAGCCTGAGCAAGACTGAGAAAGCTCCAGGTCTTGGTTGTTGGCCTCATTCCAGCTTTAAAATTCTCTTGATGACAGTGAGTGTCAGTCGGACAGGGAGGTAGCAAAGAAAAATTTATTTTCCAGTTTCTTTTTCTAGTATTATAAATTACTTCCTTTTTTTTAGATTAAGTGAGGACAGCATATTGCTAACAATTTCAAAATAAAATTGTATATGTCCTGAAGAATCTACCAGGACGTATAACAGCTGAGCAGGATCCAAGTCTCATACCCAAGAAAATAGGTTTGATGAAAAGCTTCATAAAAGTATATTGCAGAACATATTTGGAAATTATGATAGAGGAAAATGAGTATAAAAATAAAATCTTATTATTCAAATTACTTTGAATATACAAGTAACTTTTGCAATAAATAACAAATCCAGAGTAACATTCCTGGAAAATTTTCTGTTAAAAGACATTGTCCACATTCCAATTTCCTCATTAAGAACAACATAATGGAAGAATCCAAAATTGTACTGAAATGACCACAAACACCATATTTAGTCATAACAGGCTTGATTTTCACCTGAGAGTCACTATTCCAGTTGTTTATAGCCACCATGTGTTCTAATTGTTTAACATCTGTGCCTACTGATCGTTGCTGTTTTTATTATCACCTCTGCTAGAGCATATATTTGCAAAATTCCAAAAAGTATATACAAATTATTAGGAAAAGAAAACATAAAATATTATTAAATGTCTTGTGGTACTTAGCATTGTCATTCTCGTATGTCTCTCCCCTTTTGCTTCCTTTTTCCTTTTACAGCAAATCATAAAGGTGACTGTCATCACCTTTGTCAGGGCCACAGAATCCAAAAGGACTTTCTTGAGGAAAATTTTTGACAGGCATCTTTGAAAAGATGTCTGTGGAGACTTGGAGCCACTGGGTGACATTTTAAAAGTTGAGCAAGAGCATATTTATTGGCAGTACTAGAAAGTCTGTTAAAATTTATACCTTTAGGGGCTAGAGCAGTGGCTCTGAAGTTATGGCGCTTGCCTGGCATGCACGAGGACCTGAGTTCAAACCCCACCACCACGTACTAAACGAAGTCTGTGAAAGCCACATGAAAAACTAAAGAAAATTGATTCTTTCTCTCTTCCTCTCTCTCTCTCTCTCTCTCTCTCTCTCTCACTGTCCTTTTCTCTTTAAAAAAAAAAGTCATACCTTTAGTGTAGATTTTTGTGAAGCAAGAATAAATGTTGACCATTCACTACTAAAGTATATCATTATAACACAGTGATCATTTGTTAAGAATCATTTGCGATCTTGGTAAGCCTCAATATGTTGGGGCTGACCTGGAAGTTATTTCATAATTGTATTTATTAATAGTGAGTCTCAAAATTTCATAGCTTTTGAATGAAGAATTTGACCTGATAAGAGAATTAATTTCAATGTTTATGAGTTAAAAGAAAAAAAAACTGGTTGTGAAAACAACCATGTTTTCTCAGTAAAGGCCACTGAAAGTTTGACATGGTTGCTACCTCCTTTGGCAAATATCAAATAAAATTTTGGTTCAAGATGAGGTAGTGTAGACGTATTGATAATAGTCTTCATTTCAACACACCTTTTACATGCCTACACACTTTTGTGCAGTCTGCATCCAGTAACTCACTGACTCCTCACAACCACCCTGAGGAAGGAACACTTAACATGTTCATTTTGACTGATGAAGAGCCTGAGACAGGGAAAGGTTAAGTAGCTTGCTCAGGGCCACACTACTTGCAAATGGTCATGCAGGTTTTCTCAGAGCCAGTAGTCTAAGAAAGCTTAAGATTATGTTGTGATTGCAATATCTCACTGCCCTTAACTCTCTATGGCTTATAACATACATTTATGAATTCAGATAACTGTAGCATAAGGAATTAAGAGCCTCTTAAACCTAGCCATTGTTTCCAACAGCGCAGCCCCTGTGCTCAATGTTTTCTTGCCAGCCTTCTTACTTCCTGCTGCAGTTGCTGCCATCACACTTGTTTTTTTATTTGTTTGTTTGTTTTTTTGTTTTTTGTGAGAGAGAAGGAAAGACAGAACCAATTTTATTTAGTTTTTCATGTGACTTTCATTGACCTGACACTGTTGTGTATGTGGTACTGGGGTTTGAACCTGTGTCCTCACACATTCCAGGCAAGCTCCGTAACCACTGAGCAACTACTCCAGCCCCCCATCACACACTCTTAAGAGATGGCAGTTATGACATGTATAATCATTTTTTTTTGGATGCACTTATCTTAATGTTCCCACTTTGACCTCAGAAAGGACATGACTTCCTACAATTCCCTACAGTCCAATTGAGATCAGTTAATGACTTTCAATAGTTCCGTTCCCATGCCCAGTTTCAAATGCCAGTATCTCAGACTGAAGCATCTTTAAATTGGGTAGTTTTGCAAATGTAAATTTCATCAGGAACTTCATCAGGAACAAAGCAAAAGTATTTAACATTTGGCTCACCAGAATCGTCCTTCTCAGAATCCAGAGAGAATGTACAGCCTAACTTTAATTGCTATCTTAAAAGATACAATATGCTTACAACCCTTAAAGTGATGGTTTTATGGCTTCCCAATTGTATATTTTAAATACTGATTTACAGGTATTTTTCCTTCTCAATATTCTAGGTACTTCAGGGTAATAACTATCATGTTCATCTTTGTAGTCACAGAATCCAGCACATACTAGACATTCCACAAGTTTGTGAAGAGATGACTTAATAAACAAGCCTTGGAAAGGAAAAACCCTTGGGTATTGTAGCTTCCATTTTGGATTTGTTCAATTTAAGATAATTATGAGATATTTAATACACAAATGTTTTAAGTAAGTAGAGGTTAGACATCAGAAAATGGAGGTCAGGAGGGTTCAAAATGGCATTCACCCCACCATCAGTGACTCTGGGAAGCTCCTGAGAATCACCTCACCCTGCAGGACAGCACCCGTATTCCCACGGTAGGACAGAGCACCCAATGTGGGGAAATATTATCTCCTGCTAATTTTTTAACTCCAAAGGAATAACGTGGTCCATTAATGAATATAAAGGAGATCTTAGTGGAGCCCGAGGCACTCTGCCCCACACCAGAGGGGAGGGGAGCTACTCAGGAGTGAGGAAATGGAGCAAGGAAGCGAGTTTCCTAACCAAATACTCTAACCTGGCCTTCGAACTCCCTGATCTGACATCTCTTAATTTACATAATCTTGCATAAAGCACTGGGAAGTAATTGGTCACCTTAGCAAACTTGCAGCTGTTTGTGCAAGCAGCAGTTGCCATTGTGACCTTTCCCTGAGGGCAGGGCAGATTCCTCAGCAAAAAAGCCTTCTTTGGCCCTCAGACATCACTGCCAGAAAATCAGAATCTATCACCCCGAGATTGGGCCCTTTCCCAAAAGGTCTGTCTGGTGCTGTGAGTCCCTGCCCTCAGAGCCTGGGAAGGAGAGGATTTGGCACAAGATCTTTAACTCAATCACAATAATTCTCCCCTGGTGTCCACAGGTTACAAGAGCTGATTTTAAATTACTTGAACATAAGTGCTCGAACCAGTGTGGGGTAGTGGGGCGGGGCGGGTCGCCCAGCAGTGATACGGGGCCTCAGTTCCCACGATCAGAAACAGAAGTTACTGCCCCCCCACCAACTGCCCATCTGCCTGGAGGGCTGTAGGGAACTGCGACTCACCTCTCCAGCTTGCAAACCTCTTGGTTGGCGACATTCTGTCCTGTCATTCAGGCCACCCCCCTTCTCACCCAAATAGGAGGAACCTGTGAAGAAACTTGCTCCAGCAGGGCACATCTCTCTAAGGGGGATCCTTGGCTTCAGCCTCTGCTTGATATCTGCCTCAGGAAGCTTTGAATATATGGGGCAGCATGGGCTTCCCCTTAGCATCAGAGCTCCTTGCATAGCCAAGGCTTCATAGGCCTGGACCTCTCTAGTAGGGTGCCTCCTAGTGCTTGCAACTGAGAATCACATAAGCACTGGCACAATCTGGACCATCTTCAGAGGGTTTCAGTCAACCCCACAGAGCAGCTCTTGGGACTCCTGAAGATCACAAGACATGCAGAATGGGTCACCAGTGATCCTGAGGAAGCCAGTCTCAGGCTGGTCACTCTCTTGGATCAGTCAGAGACCCAAACATCTACACTAGGATCAACTCGAGTGTCTACAACTTCTGAGCCCCAGGTCCAAGAAATATCTAGAGTGTGGATTGGCAGAAAGCAGCCATCTCAGGATTACAGCCCATGGAGAGCTGAATACCTCTTTGCAACAGAAAATTTTGGGGAGATCCTCTAAGAAAAACCAGGCCACCGGACTCAACCAAACTGCTTCTCCCCCAACAAGCTCAACTCCGAAGAATCCTCAGCTTGATGTCATATTTGAATGCACCCCCCCCCCATGGTACATACTTGCTGACCTAAGGGGCAGAACTCAGAACTTTACCAAATAGTTTTGTGGTTTTTTTGGTTTTTGTTTTGTTTTGTTTACCTCTTGGTTTTTTGTTTTTGTTTTTGTTTTTTTTTTTCATTTCTTCATTTAAAAAAAAAACAATGGGAATCTGGCTGGAATATAATATTTAAAAATTTTTAACATTACTGTGGGTATTTTTTTCTTTTTTATTTCTCTGCTCCTTTCTTGCTTTACAAATAATACTGAATTTGGTGTTGTGGATGTAAATATTTATCCATGTGTATGTATTGGTGATTGGCTCTTACTCTCTCTAGGTCTTCTTGAACCCTACTACTATCCCTGTAACATTGGGTTCCTATCAGGAAAACATTTCATGATAGCAAAATAGCCTCAACCTCTGGTGAGTGAAGATAACCATGCCCCATACTAAACTCTTCCTCCACTGTACTCTGGTAATCCCTAAATATAAGCATTTTTCTCTCATTCTCACCCCAAGTCTTTACCCGCACCCCATTTCTATGTTTTCTTTAGTCCTAATAAAATAACCGACTCCGCCCTAATCCCTAGTTCACCTATACTCTAAAGCAGGTGTGATTTTATACCTCCCCAATTCACCTCCTTGACTTCCTAGTCGTTCCTTCTTCCCATTTTCAGAGAGACCATACTACCTGAAGAAATGGACATGCTTCAAAACGGGTACTTGCTTGCTATCATAATATACAGTGAGAGTTCTCTCAAAGAAAGCTGCTACTGTTGATGCTAATCATCAGCTCATCTGTTTTAGTTGAAACGGACTAGTATTTGCACCTATAACCTCTCAAATTCTCACAAAATGGTCTGGTGTCTTTAGGTCTGTATTGACCAAATAGCTCCCCTTCACAATGAAGCAAAGCCATAGAAAGCTCCAATTACACCACCAAGAGAAACAAGGCCGAAAAGAAAGACAAATTCTCTGACTCAGAAAATAAGGAAAAGGGGAAATAACTGTAGAGTTATTCCCTCAACCCCAAGCTCACCACCCAAAGACCCTAGATGAAAACCAAAGACATTGTATCAGCATTATGATTAGTAACACAATCAAAGAGCTGAGAGAGGAAATAAGGAAAGAGATCAGAGATCAATTTCAAGAGATGAGAGACAAATTTTACAGGGAAATTAGGGAACAATTCCATGAGATGAAAGATCAGCTGTACAAAGATATTGACATTCTGAAAAGAGATGTAGCAGAGCTATCAGGATTGAAAAACACAGTTAACCAATTCAGATCTTCACTGGAAGATACCAACACCAGAATATACTCCATTGAAAATAGAACTTCAGCACTTGAAGAACGAGTATCAGATAATGAGGATCACCTGAACAATGCAGAATTCAAAGAAGAAAAACAAGATAAACAGCTTATATTATATAATCAGAATGTCCAAGTAGTATTTGATGAGATGAGGTGTAATAATCTGGGAATCATTGGCCTGGAAGAAAACTCCGAACAGCAAACAAGAGGCTTCAAGAACATATTAAGCGAAATCATAAGTGAGAACTTCCCTCACTTTACTGTTGATCCGGAATACCACATCCAAGATGCTTATAGAACACCAAATACACCTAATCAATGGAGAAACTCACCAAGACATATAATATACAAAATGAATAACAGAGAAATTAAAGAGAGAATTCTAAAAGCCGCTAGAGAAAAGCCCCAAATCACATTCAGGGGCAAACCAATTCAGATCACTATGGATTTTTCAGAGCAAATAATGAAGGCCAGAAGAGCTTGGAAGAATATCTTTCAAGTGTTAAAAACTAACAGCTTCCACCCAAAGATAATATACCCTACAAAACTCAGCTTCACATGGATTGGGGAAATCAAATACTTCAACAATAAACTCAAGCTAACAAGATACATGAACACAAATCCTATGCTACAAACTATTCGGAAAGATGTTTTCCATTCAGAAGAAAATGCCAATGATATCCTAATTACTTAAACAAGGGCGAGTCAATAATCATACCTTATACAAGATGACTTCCAAGATGACTCACAATTCTGTAATTGATACAAAGTCAGAGACTCAGCCTCCTGTATCTATTCTAACTTTGAATGTGAATGGTCTCAATGCCCCAATTAAAAGACACGGACTGGCCCACTGGATCAAAAAACAAAATCCAACAATATGTTGCCTGCAAGAGACATATTTGACACTCAAAGATAGACACAGGCTGAAAGTGAAAGGTTGGCAAAATGTCTACCAGGCCTGTGGCCAAAAAAGCAAGCTGGTGTGGCGATTCCAATTTCTGATAAAATCAATTTCCAACTAAAACTAGTCAGAAATGACAAAGAGGGTCACTGTATCTTACTAAAAGGGACAGTCCTTCAAGAAGATATAATGTTAATTAACATTTATGCCCCCAATTACAACTCCCCCAAATATATGGAAAAATACTTAAGGACATCAATCCCCTCATTGATCTCAACACAATAGTTCTGGGGGACTTCAACACACCACTATTAACTCTAGACAGATCATCAAAACAAAAAATCAATAAAGACATCTCCAATCTGAACAACTCTATTAGTCAATCAGGCTTAACAGATATCTACAGAATATTCCATCCTAAGACAGCTGAATTTACCTTCTTCTCAGTGGCACATGGATCCTTCTATAAAATAGACCACATCCTAGTTCACCGGGATAATCTTAGCAAATATAAAAAAGTGGATATAATCCCATGTGTTCTGTCAGATCATAATGCTATGATCTTAGCAAACAACAAGAGAAACAACAGAAACTACTCAAATACTTGGAAATTGAAATACTACCTCTTAAATGAAGGATAGGTAAAAGAAAATGAAAGTAGAAATTAAGTTTTTGGAATTGGACAAGAATGAGGAAACAACATACTGAAACCTCTGGGACAGTATGAAGGCATTCTTAAGAGGTAAATTTATAGTACTGAGTGCATACATCAAAAATCTAGAAAGAGATCAGATAAATAGCCTTATGCTTCAACTCAAACGACTACAAAAGGAGGAACAGTCCAACCCTAAATCTAACAGAAGACAGGAAATTACCAAAATCAGAGCTGAAATCAACGAAATCGAGAACAAAAAAAAACTATACAAACTATTAACAAAACTAAGAGTTGGTTCTTTGAAAGAGTGAACAAAATTGACAGACCCCTTGCCAAACTCACCAAAAGGAAGAAAAAAATGAAGCAAATCAACAAAATCAAAGATGAAAATGAGGATATCACCACAGACACATCCAAGATCCAGAAGACTATCAGAACTTATTTTAAAAATTTATACTCTGCCAAATTTGATAACCTGGAGGACATGGACAGGTTATTGGACACACACAACATCCCTTCTTTAACACAGGAGGACATTGAAAACCTAAACCAAGCTATCACAGACAGTGAAACTGAAGCAGCAATCAAAGCTCTCCCAAAAAAGAAAAGCCCAGGTCCGGATGGATATATGGCAGACTTCTACCAAACCTTCACGGAAGAACTAACACCGATCCTCTCCAAGCTCTTCCAGGAAATTGATAGAGTGGGATCACTCCCAAACACTTTTTATGAAGCAAACATTACACTGATTCCAAAGCCCAACAAAGACTTGTCAAGGAAAGAAAACTACAGACCAATTTCCCTGATGAACATTGATGCAAAAATGCTTAATAAAATTTGAGCTAATCGGATACAAAAGCACATTAAAAAGATAATACACTATGATCAAGTAGGCTTCATTCCAGGAAAACAAGGCTGGTTCAACATATGCAAATCAATAAATGTAATTCACCACATAAACAGAATTAAAAACAAAAATCATATAATCATCTCAGTTGATGCAGAGGAGGCATTTGATAAAATTCAACACCACTTTATGCTCAAGACTTTGGAAAAGATAGGGATCAAGGGAAGACACTTTAACTATGTCAGATCCATTTACAACAGACCCATAGCCAATGTTATCCTCAATGGAGAAAAACTGAAAAAGCATTTCCACTGAATTCAGGAACTAGACAAGGCTGTCTGCTCTCCCCACTCTTGTTCAATATAGTCTTTGAAACCCTCGCCAGAGCTATCAGGCAAGACAAGGAAATCAAAGGTATTCATATAGGAAAAGAGGAAGTTAAGTTATCTCTACTCGAGGATGACATGATTCTATACCTAGAAGACCCAATGTCATCAGCCAGAAAACTCCTAGAGCTTATAGGAATTTTCAGCAAAGTAGCTGGCTACAAGATCAACTCCAGTAAATCACTAGCGTTTCTTTACTCCAGCTACAAATCCGCAGAAGAAGAAATCAGGAAATCTCTCCCATTCACCATCGCTTCCAAAAAAATGAAATACTTGGCTTTAACCTTACAAAGGATGTTAAGGACCTCTACAAAGAAAACTATCAAACACTAAAAAAAGAAATTACAGAAGACCTGAGTAGATGGAAAAACATTCCATGCTCTTGGTTAGGCAGAATCAATAAAGATGGCCATTCTACGCAAAGCCCTGTACAGACTTAATGAAATCCCCATCAATATACCAATGACATTCTTCACAGATATAGAAAAAGCAATTCTCAAGTTCATATGGAATAACAGTAGACCTAGACTAGCCAAAGCAGTACTCTACAGGAAGGAAGAAGTAGGGGGTATATAAATCCCTGACCTGAAATTATACTATAGAGCTGTCGTAACAAAAACAGCATGGTATTGGTATCAAAACAGAACTGAAGATCAGTGGAACAGAATAGAAGATCCTGAGACAAACCCCCATATCTTTAACTATTTGATATTTGATAAAGGGGGCAAAAGCATAGTGTGGAAGAAATATAGCCTGTTCAACAAATGGTGTTGGACCAATTGGACAGCCATGTGTAGACAACTGAAGCTGGATCCTTATCTTTCACCCTGCACAAAAATTAAATCAAAATGGGTCAAAGATCTGGATACTGAGCCAACAACTTTAAACTTACTAGAAAAAGAAGTCGGATCAACACTACAGAACATAGGAGTCGGCAGCGCCTTCCTCAACAAAACTCCCATGGCTCGCGCAGTAAAGTCAAGAATAAATGAATGGGATGCAATTAAACTGAAAAGTTTTTGCACAGCTAAAGATCTAGTCAAGAGCATCAAGAGAGAACCTACAGAATGGGAAAAAAACCTTTGCCTGCTACACCTTGGTCAGAGGGCTCATATCCAGAATATACAAGGAGCTAAAGAAACTAAACACCAAAATCACAAATAATCCAATCAATAAATGGGCTACGTATCTTAAAAGAAACTTCTCACCAGTGGAAGTCCAGAAAGCCCATAAATATATGAGAAAATGCTCTACATCATTAGTTATAAGGGAAATGCAAATCAAAATTTCTACGAGATACCACCTCACTCCTGTTAGAGTGGCAAAAATGAAAAATTCGAACAACAACAGATGCTGGAGGGGCTTTGGGAAAAGAGGAACACTATTACACTGCTGGTGGGACTGCAAACTGGTTCAGCCACTATGGAAAGCAGTATGGAGAATCCTCAAAAAATTAAGGATGGAACCACCTTATGACCCAGCTATCCCACTTCTGGGTATTTTCCCAAAAGAATTAGAATCAGCATATTATAGTGATATGGCTTCATCAATATTTATAGCAGCTTAATTTACTATAGCTAGATTATGGAACCAACCCAGATGCCCCTCACTCGATGAGTGGATACAAAATCTTTGGTACTTATATACAATGGAATACTACTCAGCTATTAGAGAAGATGATATTTTGGCTTTTGCAGCCAAATGGTTGGAGATGGAAAGAATTGTGGTAAGTGAAGTATCCCAGTCTCAGAGACTCAAGGGCCGAATGGTTTCTCTCATCTGTGGAAGTTAGAATACATGGGGAAGCAGTATGTTAGATGGCTAAGCTAATAATAAATTCAAATTGTATGATTCTCAATGCAACAGGGAAATGACTCCCTAGGATACTTGGAGGTGTAGGGAGGGGAATGGGGTGGGGAGGGTGTAGGAAGAACTCTTAGGAGACCGGAGAATGGGAATATGGGGGAATCATCTCAGAAGGAGATCTCTGTCCTCCACAAGATATCCATTTAACTCAGGAGTTCTTCAGGGGGAAACAGCAATAGGAGGAACCCAAGCTGTGCATCCATGATATGGCATTAGACCTGGATAACTAAGTGTATATACAGTGGTTCTTGAATGTTTGATAATGTTTCCCCCTCAGTTGTATCTCTATATCCACCTAATAAATAAAATTTTAAAAAAATGAAATGAAATGAAAAAATAAAGTGGAGGTCAGAGCTACAAGTACACTCATATTCTCAATAAAGAGTTTCAAGATAGACATTAAGGAGAAAAGTATTGGAGGGTGGGGAATCAAAGAGTGACTCTTAAAGAACACACACAAAATATGGGAGAAAAATGTGATCAAGCAAAGGAGCTGGCGAAGTAGCATTCAAAGCATTTACAAGCAATTCAGGAGCATGCATATATCAGAAGCTAACAATGAAGCAAGCTTCAGAATTTACCAGTAAAAATACAAACAAACCACCTGACCAGTAAGCAAGTTCAGAAATATAAGAGAGGTCATGGCAAATGAAGAGCAGGCCAGTGGATATTAAGGAAAAAGTTACTAGAGATGTGTAAAAATACACACTGTTTCTTTTCCTTTTATAAAGAGAGAGGTACAGTGAGAGAGAGAAAGAGAAAGAATCAATTTTATTTAGTTTTTCCTGTGACTTTCATTGCTCTGAGACTTTGTGTATGTAGCGCTGGAGTTTGAACTTGTGTACTTGCACAGGCCGAGCAAGCGCCATAACCGCTGAGCCACCACTCCAGCCCCTAGTATATTTCTTTGTGTTTCTGAATTATTTATATTGATTTTCATAATAAAATCTATTTCCCAGTATCTAGCCTTTTGTAATATAATGGAGAAATTTATCAATTAGATGTAGTCATTGGATTGATCCCAGGTTCATTGGAATCATTTTTAGAAATTTTTCCCCAGTAGCACCATGTAGACAGTATATTCTTTAACAGGTCATTAGATTAATTTTCTGTAAATACTTTACATAGCTCAAAGCAATGAGCTGTTCACATAGCAAACATCTGGGGAAGGTTCTGTGGCTACTAAGGTAAACAACAAAAAATTGGCTAAAACTAATCCATCAATGATGATGTTAAAAACTGTGTTTGACTTTCTCTTAAGGAATTATACAATATTGAAGAATTAAACTTCCCAAGATTCAGGTGGATCTTACAAATTTAATATCAGGAACATATCAAACTGCTAAAATTTAATATATTATAAATAACTGAAACTTCTGATTGTTTAGTAACCATTATTATTTGTTCTGTCAGTTGACATTCTTCTAAGACTCACAGACCAATTATTTAGCCAATTTTCAGAGCATCCTATGGACTAGATTGCAAGAAAACACCCAAAAGAACAAAAGACTATGGTTTTAAAGCAAATAAAATGAGTTTTACTCAGTGATAGGACAATATATGGAGCAATACTATTTGTTTATATATTATCAGGTACAGCTGTAAAATATTTGTATTACAAATAAATACCCCCAGAGCTTCTTTTTACTAGCTATTAGTGTCCACAAGCTGTCTTTCTTCTCCCTCCTGTTAGAATTTAGGATTGGAAAAGAGTCTTCTATAAGTGATTCCTAACAATGAGTTTACTATGAATCTTCCCTAAGGTATTTATATTTTAAACACCTTTCTATCTAGTCATTCACCCAGGAAATAATTGTTGAAGTATCAACATAGTACGTGGTAGGGCTGGAGCAGTGGCTCAGCAATTATGGCACCATGTACACAATAAAGTGTTGGAGCAACAAAAGCCACATGAAAAACTAAATAAAAATAATTCTTTATTTCTCTCTCACTGTCCTTCTCTTTAAAAAAAAAAATATATATATATATATATCATATAGTAAATATATATTAAGCAACTTTTAAAGTAGCATGAAGTATATGTGATTAACTGTGACCAAAGACTTTTTAAAAGGTGACAGACACATCCCATGAGAGGCACAGGTTTTCTGAAGTTTAGGAAAAAGATAGAGCCTATTCAAGCCCAGAGTGGGAATGTATTGTGGGAAAAAAAAGGTTTTTTTGAGAGGGTAGCACAGCATAAAGACTAAAAACAGAGGACCTAGAACCAGCCCTGCGTGCTTGTTTAAATGCTGTCAGTTACTGAATAATGTCAGGCGAGTTACTAAGTAACCTCTCTGTGACTCAGTTTTCTTGTCTGTGAAATGAAAATAGTAGTATATACTTTAAGGCTCTCATGAGTATTAAATGATTTATAGTATAGAAAGCACTTAGAACAATGTAGGCTATAGTTTTAGGACAAACAGAATTAATTTTACAGAACTAACCTCTACCAAGATTGGCTATTAGCTTTCAAGGCTCAGCCTTGAAAGCTAGGATAACAAGGATTTATACATGCAAAAATGAGTTAGTATGAAATAAATTTCAGAAGCAGCCAAGATCAAAATGAGACCAGAGGTGCTGGAAAAAATCTGGATAATTTTTATTTATAAATGCACATTTTGGAAGGTCTCTGAGGTATGATTCCAGACTCAGCAGCTGTAAATGAAGGTTGATAAATTTACACTTTTTTTAAAAATTGCATTAAAACCACCATAAATAATGCTAAAAATTGGGGAGTTGTTTGGTGTGTATTGAGTTTGTTTTACAAGATGAAAAAGTTCTAGAGATCTGTTATGCAACATGTGACTATAGTTATCACTAGTAAACTGTGCACTTAAAATGGTTAAGAGGGTAAATTTTATATTGTGTCTTTATCACAACTAAAAATATATTTAAAGTCTTAAGTAAGCTGAATAATGCTGAAGGTGAGGTGGGAAAATATTTTTGAATAATGGACTTTCCTCAAATCCCATTCTTTTCCCTTAAAGTTTTTATGCCAACAAATACCTCCTCAAAACCTATCCTTTCCAACAAAACTCCTTCCCTTGTTCCATTAGGAGAATTTGCCATTTCTAATCATTCCTTTTACCATCCTAGTCATTCATTTAATATTTGTTGTGCACATATAATATGCTAGGTTCTGTTCTAAACAATGGGGACTTAGCAATGAAAAGAACAAAACCCCTACACCCAGATAGATAAATAAAGAACAAATAAATATGTCCGATGATGCTAAGGGCTTCAGAGAAAAACAAAGCAAGGTAGGGTGAAAGCAATGTTGGAATGTAAGTGGATTGATTACTATTCCTTACACTGTAATCAAGGGAAGAATCACATAGAAGCTGACATTTGAGCAGATATCTGAAGAAAATGAAGGAGCATGAAGGGCAGATATCTGTAAGAAGAATTTGGGTTTGGGGAAGAGAAAGGAAGCCAGTGTAGCATGAGGAGAGTGAGCAGGAAAGAGAGAGAGAAATTAGATCAGAGAAGCAGTGGTCGGCAAGGCTTTGTGGACCATTATGTAGACTTTGGTTTTTACTGTGAGGGAGATGGGAGTCACAGAGGGCGCAGAGCAAAGGAGTGACACCAGCTAAGACATGATCTATCTGGTATCTCTGGTAACTGGTGAATAGTAGACTGTAAAAAGATGTAAATGAGTCAGGAGAGATATGATGGTGGCTGAGACCAAATGTAACAATAAGGTTTAATAAGTGGTCAGATTCTCGGTTTATTGTGAAGGTCAGTGGGGATTTCTAATGGATTGGATAGGTGTGGAAGAAAGAAAAAGAGTCAAGAATAATTGTAAGATTTTGGCCCCAGATGGCTGTCTGAACGGAGTTACTGTGTACTAAAGTCTGTAAAACTGCAGAAGGAGCTTAGATTAGATACATTATGTCTGAGATGCTAAATAAGGTTAGGCAGATAATTTGATATATGAGTCTGTAGCCCAGTGAAAAGATCAAGGCTAGAAATAAAAGTTTGGAAATCATCAGCATATAGAAAGAGTTCCGTGGACTGAGTCCTAGAGCGTCTCACTTTAAGGTGGAACAATAAGGAAAAAGCCACAGAGACTGAGGAACAGCCAGTACCAGTGATGTGGGAGGCTGTTGTTTAGAAAATATCCTTTTACAAGTGAATATTTTATATCAAATAACTTTGAATAGTCAGTGATAATATTTCTACTGGTTTTATCAGTTATCAGGACAATCTTTGCTCCTGGTTGCTTTTAAATGATAACATCAATATACTGGATAGTTTGTCCACACTGTTTTCATAGTTTTTTTTTTAATTTTTGGGGGGATACCAGAGGTGCTTAACTACTGAACTTCATACCCAGCCCCTTTATTTTTTATTTTGAGACAGGGTCTTGCTAAGTTACATAGGATCTTGTTGCATTGCTAAAGTTGGCATTGAACTTGCTGTCTTCCTGCCTCAGCCTCCTAAGTCACTGGGATTACAGATGTATGCCACCTGGCCATAGATTATTTTTTTAATATTTTCTTTTTCCTTTTTGAAATGGATCACAGCTGTTATGTAAGTTTACATGTGGAAAGATAAAATAGTTATCCAAAAAATATGACCACATAATACCAAATCATTTAGAGATGTAGTATTTGTTTTCTAATAGGATGCAGATCAACTTTGTATATCATCATCCTCACAATGAAAATAATATTTAAGTATCTCAGTCCTACTAGATATGTTGCCTAATCCCTCTTTTCATTCAATACTCATCCTCAGTAGTCAATAACAGTCAAAAGCAGCCTCTTAAAATTTGGTGAACTAGTGAACAGATTGATTTGTGCCTCTAGCCACAAATTAGTCTGAGTCAGAAAAGGTAGTGAGATAAAATGGCTCTATATATACTGTTCTTTTCAAATTCCTTCTAAGAAGCTTTTTTTCTCCTCTTTTTTTTTATAGGTTTAGCATTGTCTTACATAATGAAGGGATTCATTGGTTCACATTCATACATGCCTACGTAGTTTTTTTTTAAAAAGACAAAAAATTTAATTAGAAAGTGGTAAAAGCTTGTAGAACCAGCTACAAGCTATATGACCTATATTTAAATTCTTTATTCTATTAAACCAAACATTTTGTCTTACTGTACCCCCGTTAAGCACAGGAAGCAATGTTAACCATAATTCATGTTTTCCAGAAGTATATTACAGAAGATGTTCAAATTCATTGTGCCATGTAACAGAAGTTATTATTTCTAACGTCAGTTCTCAAATACAAGAAATTTACGTTGGTTGTTTTTATATCTCTACTCTGTAAGGAACAAATTGACACTGTCAGCTTGCAGTGCCAAATAATACTACTTTCCTTTTCAAGTCAAGATTTTTAGTAGCAATATAAACTAGTAGAAGTACTGTCTCTTCCCAGATCTCTGATCTTGCCTTCATCTCTTGGTTCAGGAAGTTTGGGCAGAGGGGGAGGGGATTTACATTTGTCTGTGTCCAAGCAACTGAATTCTAACACTCATGGAGCAAAATCAGTATGCTTGCGTTCCTCTGGTACTGTGCACAGGCAACACCACTTCCATATACAGGAGCTGGAAGAGAAGAGAGCTGCTACACAGAGAAAGGTCACAGTCCTAAATCAGGAAGCAGCAATAAGTTTTGTAGGTGTATGTGGAGGGCAGTTGATAAGGGAAAGAATAAGATAAAGTAAATGGGAATATTTTTTAACAAATTCTGTAATACACACATGCTTATACATTAAATGCAACATAATACATATTTTTTATTTGGACATTTGTCTTTTTAAATTAATAATCATGCACTCTATTAGTTTCTGCTTCCCAGGTTTGGACAGTGAGACTATAATATCCTATTGCATACTCTATCTCATTTGTAAAATAATGCTGGTGATTCTTCTTTCACTTCAGGGTTCCCAAACTGACTGGAAAGCCAAGTGAAGTTAGCAGGAGACTGAAATATGATTGCGCCACTGATGTGTGCAAATTCTTCATCAAATCTCTTTGTCAGGTACTGGAGATAATCCAGTTGTAGTAAAAGCAATTTATCAAAGGTGATATGAAATCCTAAAGGGGATTTTCCAGCAGATGTATTCTGTTAATGCTAGTCTAACCCAGTTGATCAGAAGTTGCCAGCCACATCTCTAAACTGGTCATTACTTATATGCTTCAGCTGCACTCACTAATTAAATCCCATGAGTTTTCTCAGACACCTACCACCTGGGACCCGTCTCCAGACAAAGGCTTTCTTGTGGCACACAGCTGAGCCAGGTCTAGGCCCTTCTGTTTCATGTCAGAATAAATATTTTAGCTCTGAGGCTTTTTGTCCAACTGGATTTGGTGGTTCTCTTGTTGGTTTGTTTTAACTCTTCAGTACAAATCAGTTTACCAAGCTAGATGTTGTTTGGACTAGCTAATTAAAACCTGCTCAGTGTACAAGTACCTCCAAGCTAAACACTGATATACAGAATCTGAATAAAAGCATGGTGTTTTTATTTATTAGAACAGATGGGCATCGTGAGTTATGCCCAGCCGTTCTGACTCTTGCTTTTTAATTGCGTGTCTTTGTGAAAGTACATTCCAGCTTGAGAAATGAGGAGCTCCCAAATTCCCAGTTTTGGGGAACCCCTATGTAAAGGGGAGTTGTGACATGAATGTTTTATGAAAACAGTCCACTCACCCCCATGAGTGGCAGGTCACCAAAAGATGCAGCTATATCACATATAACATTTGGCCTCAGGAGATACTTGGGAAGTCACTTTTTATACCATTTTTTTAAATTACGGTTTCATGTAAAGTGGGTAACCAGTTATGGAAGCTTTGCCAACACTGCAATTCCTTTGGTAGCAGTTTAGGTGGCCGATTTATAAACAACAACAAAAAATCTGTTTTTTCAGATAGTTAATTGCATTAAATTGTGATCTCCTTCAACCTCAAACATCAAACCACAAACACTTGTGTGGCATTGTGTGGCACTGTTTTCCAGGAGAGGCCCATTATATTCCTGTACAGAACTCAGTCTTGTGGATAAAATAGATTTGCAAACAAATTATCTTACCACAATGTGCTAAATTGCTTCCGGTTTCTAAATTGGGTAAGTGGGTGGATAATGATGCTCTAACCCAGATACAGAACCTGAGGAAGGAGGGGGACCTGGAGAGGTTAAATTGGGTTTCAGGTGCTCACAGGCACCCAGGTTGAAGTGTCTACTGGGCATTTCTAAATGGAGCTTATGAGACAGATGAGGAACTGCTTTTTGCAGGAAAATATTATTTCATCATACCCCTGTTAGAGAACAAGGCATAATCAAATAGGCATTGATAGGAGGCCACCAGATTAGGGAAAGACAGCTTTTCCAGAGCAACTTTACTAATTTCCTATTTTTTTTCCTCAGGGCTGAGGACTGAACTCAGGGCCTTGCACATGCGAAGTAAGCACTCTGCCATTGAGCTAAATCCCCAACCCTAAATTTCCTATGTTTATATGTCAGTATGTCCATGGTTTAGAAACTTTCTTTTTGACTAGTGAATGAGTCTTTAAGAGATCAGCACTTCTTCATGGTTTGGGTATTCTTTTAAAGGTTAAAACTTTTTCTTTTCCAGGTTCTTAGAAGAGATATTCGGAGTGTTGTCTAAACACAAGTCACTTTTTATTGTTTTTTGTTTATGTTTGCCTTACCAGATTATGAAAGAGCCAATTTGAAATATTTCTACTGATGTTTCTAGCTGGAAGTGTATGTGTTTGTGAACTATCTCATTATTTATAAAGTAGAACTGTGATTCATGTCCTTCATTTTTTTTTTCAAGAGAGAGGGACAGTGAGAGAGAGAGAAAGAATCAATTTTTATTTAGTTTTTCATGTGGCCTTCATCGCTGTGATACTTTGTTGTGTACATGGTGCTGGGGTTTGAACTCTCTTTCCTATGCCTGAGAGGCAAGCGCCAAAACTGCTGAGCCACCACTCCAGCCCCCATGTCCTTCATGTTTGTGTGTGACTTCTTAGAGGAAATTGCAATTGTATATCCATTTTTGTTTTTTTTTAATAAGAGAAAGGTGGACAGTGAGAGAGAGAAAGAGAGAATCAATTTTATTTAGTTTTTCATGTGACTTTCACTCCTCTGACACTTCATTGTGTATGTGGTGCTGGGGTTTGAATCCGAGTCCGTGCACATTCCAGGCAACCACCGCAACCACTGAGCCACCGCTCCAGCCCCCTCCATTTTTCTTAAGAGTAAAATTCTCCCGGAAATGATTCCAAGTTAAAGAACATCTTAAAAATGGTACAATGGTGAATTTCAGAAAATACAATAAACAGCAAATGATCAGAAATCAAGGAATTTGAGGGAGATTAGATTATGGAGAAATGTCACATTCTGCATTTTCAATCAATTATAGAGTCTGAGTATCTTTACTCAACTCATTATGATGGTTGGCTCTTCAATAGCATTTTCATTTTGCCAAATTGCCTGTTCTTCAAAGAACTCCAAGTTTTTAGTACTTAAATGAACTACCTACATTATGGTACTTTACTGAAGATGCACAGTGTTCCCCGAACATCTTCAGATGTAAATGCCAGTCTCAGAAGTAAGTCCCTTATGCCTATTGCACTAGAATTTTACTAAGCCCAGAATTGTCATAGAAGATTAAAAACATTTCAGAGGTTAAAGGAAGGACAATTTAAAGCCTTCCCAAATCCTATTGTGGCCTTGAGGCAAAGTTACCTGCCTGTCCTTATAAGAATAAATGGTATGCATCTATTTGACAGACCTGGAGCAGGTATTGTCAGATGCTAGGTTTCCACTACAGATGAAAGAAGAAAATGTCTTCTTGCAACCTGCCTTTCAGATGTGGTGACCAAGATTGAATAGGAGAACACAGGGGAGAAACATGGAGAAACATGGAACAGTGAAGAGCCAGTCACAGAGCCTCCTCCAAGTGAGAAGCTAAAATTTGAGTTTATATAAGAAGTTTTGGGGAAAATTCCCTTCTACCCTCATCTGGTGAAGCTTCAAGTGAATGAAAAGCAAGACTTGACTCCTCAAAGAACAAATGGGGCATACAGCCTGGCTTTGCTTAATTCAGTTATCTATCTTAAAAGAAACTGGGCAGATTATAAGATAGATTAAATTTGCATTCTGGGGGCTGGAGCGGTGCTCTGCAGTTAGGGCGCTTGCCTGGTATGTACAAGTACACGGATTCAAACCCCAGCACCATGTACACAACTAAGTGTCAGAGCAACAAAAGCCATGTGAAAAATATCAATAAAAATGATTCTCTCTCTCTCTCACTGTCCTTCTCTCTTTAAAAAAAAAAATTGCATTCTGTCTGTCAGTATGTTAACCTCCTCAGAGATTACAATTCTGTGCTGAGTATCCTCAGCAAGGGCTTTCTTTATAGAATTCTCCATGACAGGCCACAAATATGAGATTTGCCTTTACACATAAAAGACCATAACACATCAATTGCAAAAAGAGCTCTTTTCATTTTATAAGCTAATTCACTCTAAGAACAATTTAGATAGAATAGAAATCTTCAAATGTATTTTGTTTAGTCAACTAATAATATCAAATTTTTTACAGTCATCTTTCCGTTAACATTGAAGGTTATATAGATATTTTTATAAATAGAATTCCAATATTATTTCCTTGAAATATCTGGGTTTAAGATACTATATTGTGTAAAATGTTAAGCTAAAATTGATGACAGAAAACATTTGATTAAAATGTAATTATCATTTCAATGAAGTTGAATCACATTTTTTTTAAAAAGGAATTTTGTAGTTGCAGGATTGTGAATATTTTTTATTGTAAAATGAATTTTATTTTACATTATCTAGTTATTGTAAAACTGATAAAAATTTAATCCTCAAATAGCATTTCTTAACAACATGACTTAATAATCAGAAAAAAATAAGAAAATAAAGAATTTTATTACTGTAAAAAACTGATGACAAGAGAATCAAGTGTAGAGATGCACTTTTTTCCATTGTACATTTCTTGGCATCTAAAATTCCAGGTATTCTGGGGGAAAACACTTGGTATTCGTGACATACCATAGCCTCCTTGGAATCCAATTGATAGTGTATTAGATGTTTTGTGAAGACTGTTTAACTTTGATAACTTGCTATTTCCTGAACATAAACCCTTTTACTGAATAGCCCCATTTACATCCAACTGAATTGGTACTCCGTGGAAACTACTTTGGGAAACATTGAAGTAGAAGAGAAGATTGTTGAGTCTGGTTAATTGATTATCCATTTTAGTTAGTACTGTATATGATGCCCAAAATCTCAATCCAAGTTTAGATATCTTTGGTGTTAAACTACTAAGATAAATTCTAGACAGTTTTTGGAGAAGCCAATAACTGGTTTTTTAATACTACAAGCATGGAAATTCTTTCAGAAATAAAATAGTACCAAAGTACCATTTAGCAGTAAGAGTTCAATATGTAGAACAAATTCTCAAATAAAGTTGAGTGGGTTCGTTATCTGCCACTAACACTACCAGTCAGTCATTTCACATTTGCTCAGCATCTATTGCATGATGTATGTGCAATGTGATTATAGTAGCACATAAACAAGATGATGTGTTCTATAACAAGGCGCCTTAATCTCTAAAATTGTAAACCAAGCTAACTATAAAATGTTGTGATAAACCTAGAAAAAAATAATCTCATAAATCAGTTTTAGACTCTAATGTTTGAATATATATTAAAGTTTTGTAGTCAATTTTTTATTCTTTTTGAGCAGAACATCTAAAATAATTCCTTCTCTTAATTTATAAGTGATTGAGAAATAAGAGGAATCAGTCAAGTAGCAATCAAAATAAGTTTTATTTCTGATAAAGCTAATTGAGGAAACTGAGTTTATAACATTAGCAAGCATTTCAGAGTAGAAGAAATAGGAATGTCCATTAAAAAGATGGTGAACCTTACTAACTAATCAGGGAGATGCAAATTAAAACCACCATAAGTTATCTTTTAGCCCACATCAGATTAACACAAATTTAAAAGTCAGCAATAGAAAGAGTCACTGAGGATCTGGAACAATAAGAGGACTACAGTTAAGTGATTGATTGAATCACTTCTGAAAACATTCTGGCATTATCTTTTTAGATTGAAACTGCATATGTCATGACCCAACATATCCATTCCTGCATATATTTCATGGAGATATGTATATATTTGTATTGGAAAACATGTACAAAAACGCACTTGGCCACTTATTTATAATTAGAAAAAAAACTCTGAAAACAAAAGTATTCATCAGCTAGGCAGTATCACACATCTGTAATCCAGTAACTCTGAAGACTGAGGCAGAAGCATCACAAGTTCAAAGCCAGCCTTATCAATTTAGCAAAGCCCTAAGAAACTTAGCGAGACACTGTCTCAAAAATAAAAAGGGCCAGGGATGTGACTCAGTGGTTCAATCCCCTATTACCAAAAATATATATGCATAAATATTCATCAGCAGAAAAATGGACAGATAAAATACAGTATGTGCAAAGAATACTATGATCAGTGAAAAGTGAATTATAGCCACATATATCAACATGGATAAATCTCAAGAATATAATATTGAATGAAAAATGAATACATAAATTCTGCTTTTATAAAATTAAAACATGACAAAATTAAATATATTACTTAGAGAGATGATCATGTGT